>JAXQQM020073131.1:55000-57500 GCA_034641835.2 Pinus albicaulis | reverse complement strand
GCATAAGCTCAAGGTCGGTCGACGATGCACCCCCCGCAAAGAGGGGATCTCGCCCGTCAGCTTCCTTGCGCCTCGCAGGTTTTCAAACCCGCCGACTCGCACACATGTTAGACTCCTTGGTCCGTGTTTTAAGACGGGCCGAATGGAAAGCCCGCCAACCAACACCACGAGCGCGCAGGTGCACACGGCCCGCCACAAGGGCGCGCGCTTCGTCCCTCGACCACCGCACCGGCAAACCGACAGGCGGTACTCCACCCGCGCTTGTGACGATGCAGCAGCCCGTTGGTTTGCACCTCAAGTCGAGCGGCGGACCAGCCTGAGCCGTTCCACATCCGACCGAGACGCATCGACAGCCTCCATCCGCTTCCCTCCCGGCAATTTCAAGCACTCTTTAACTCTCTTTTCAAAGTCCTTTTCATCTTTCCCTTGCGGTACTTGTTCGCTATCGGTCTCTCGCCCGTATTTAGCCTTGGACGGAATTTACCACCCAATTAGGGTTGCATTCCCAAACAACCCGACTCGCCGACAACGCCTCGTGATGCGGCAGGGTCCCGGCCCGACGGGGCTGTCACCCTCTCAGGCGCCCCCTTCCAAGGGACTTGGCCCGGGTCCGCCGCTGAGGACGCTTCTACAGACTACAATTCAGGCGACGCTGCCACCCGATTTTCATGCTGGGCTCTTCCCGGTTCGCTCGCCGCTACTAGGGGAATCCTTGTAAGTTTCTTTTCCTCCGCTTAATTATATGCTTAAACTCAGCGGGTGTTCTCGCCTGAGCTAAGGTCGCAAGTTGGAGCTAAATCCGCCCTACCCAATGGGAGGACAAGAGAGAGCAAAGCAAGTTCCAGGGATGCCACAGAGAGCCCGCATCGGCTAACGCCGACTTCCCAACCAAGGGGACAAGATCACCGCTTGCCGACGCACGCCACGAAACATCGCCTGCCACATTTCAGCCAACCGCACCGCATTGGGCACGGACGACCACCTCCGCTGCTCCCTACCATATTGCAAGGAGCGCGTTTGATCGGGATGCGACGCCCAGACAGACGTGCCCTCGACCGAAGCCTCGGGCGCAAATTGCGTTCAAAAACTCGATGATTCACGGGATTCTGCAATTCACACTAAGTATCGCATTTCGCTGCGTTCTTCATCGTAACAAGAGCCGAGATATCCGTTGCCGAGAGTCGTTTCCGTGTGTTACCAAAATATCGCACCCCCACGAGAAATGGCTAAAAGCCAACGCAACGTACAATGCGTCGCAACAAGCCCCCTTCCCCCTCGAGACAACCGCACTCCATAACACCCACTCACCAAAGGGAAGGGGCTCGAACAAGCAAGAAGAGTTGCTTTCCAAACCACATGCCTTTCAAAAAGGGTAGAATTGTAAAGAATGATGACCGAGAAGGACTAGGGTGGCCACCCTGAAAACTCGCACTTCTTTTCGTCCTTCACGAACATCAAGCCCACTACAACTCCCCCTTTTTTCTACGTAAAGACGGGGGTCGTAACGAGGAAAGTAAGAAAAACACATGAAAGAAAGAGAAACAAAATTGTCCACCCACTCGAAGGAGGAGGCCCAAACAGATAACAAACACTTCGCGAGCCCCGCGCCCTCGCAAAGGGGGGGGAATCGCAAGGAACGACAATCGGGAAGGACTAGGGTGGCCAACCCAGGAGCTCGCGCTGCCTTTCATCCTTCGCGAATGCCAATCCTCAACGATTCACCCTTTCCTCCGTAAAGCTAGGGGCCGAAAGGAGGAAGAGAAAAAAGCAACCCAAAAAGAGAAAAGAAAAAAGAGAACCAAAACATGGCCGAGGCTCAAACACAAAACAGGCTTTCAAGGCCCCGTGCCCTCGCAAAAAGCCGGGAACTGCACAGATCGACGACCGAGAAGGACTAGGGCGGCCACCCCAGCAGGAACTCGCACTGCTTTTTCATCCTTCCGAAAACGTCAAAATCCACGGCAATCCCACCTTTTCTCCGTAAAGCTAGGGGGAACAAAATGAATCACAAGGGGAGGCTCAAACATAGTACAAGATTTTCCAAGCCCTGTGCCTTGGAAAAAAAGGGGGGAACTGCAAGGAACGACGACCGAGAAGGACTAGGGTGGCCAACCCGGGAGCTTGCACTGCTTTTCATCCTTCTCCGACACCGACCCACAACAATTCTCGCTTTTCTCCGTAAAGCTGGGGACCGGAAGGGAAGAAAACGACGACAAGAAAGAAAGAAAAACCAAGCATTACCCACCATAACACTCGCGACAAAAATCCACTTGGAGAGAAAGGGGGCCAAATTTCAAGCAACGCTAGCTAGAAAAACAGAGGGCCACCGCCGCGCGAGGGGACGTTGGCTTAACCAAAAAGAAGGAAAACAAGGCACCCAATCAAAAGCATCCCACGTTTTCGTACCCTTCCACATACTACATTGCGACGCAACATCCTTTCTATCTACACGACATAACAAGCGGCAATCAAACAGCCAAGCAGAGACAAGCCACAACCT
>JAXQQM020073131.1:42500-50000 GCA_034641835.2 Pinus albicaulis | reverse complement strand
CCGCAGAACAAGCAACTCGAGGTACACCAACCCACCTTTCACACGATCTGGCCCTCCCCCGAGGAGGTGAACAATATAGCGAGGAGCCGATTTCGCGAAGCCAACGAGACAAAAACCCACCTCTCCAACCCACCAAAAAGGGAGGAGGTGAACAATATAGCGAAGAGCCAACATCGACGGAGCCAACGAGCGAGCAAGGGGCACGAGAGCGACATAGGCGACCGGCCAGTTGTCTCAAGGAGCCACACAGAGCGACCTCATCCAACTGCGAGAACACAGAGCGGAAGGGCAACTCTTTTCACATATGCCTCCCAGGACAAGCATGGCCAACATTACCGCTCATGCGCTACCGAGTGGGGATGGAGATAATATGAATGTCGACCACCCTACAAATGACCCAAGGCCATTCTTCAGGCACACCCGACAAGCAACTCAATTACCAACCCACCTTTCACACAAAAATCCAACCCCTCCCCCCACCAAAAGGGGAGGAGGTGAACAATATAGCGAGGAGCCAATTTCACGAAGCCAATGAGACAAAATCACACCTCTCCAACCCACCAAAAAGGGAGGAGGTGAATAATATAGCGAAGAGCCAACTTCAACGGAGCCAACGAGCGAGTAAGGGGCACAAGAGTGACATAGGCGACCAGCCAGTTGTCTCAAGGAGCCACACAGAGTGACCTCATCCAACTCTAAGAACACAGAGCGAAAGGGTAACTCTTTTCACGTATGCCTCCCAGGACAAGCATGGCCAACATTACCACTCATGTGCTACCGAGTGGGGATGGAAAGAAGATGAGAGTCGACAACCCTACAAATGACCCAAGGCCACTCTTCAGGCACACCCGAACAAACAACTCAGTTACCAACCCACCTTTCACACGAAAATCCAACCCCTCCCCCTACAAGCAAGCAAAAAGGGAGGAGAAGAACAATATAGAGAAGAGCTGACATCGACGGAGCCAACGAGCGACATAGCAAAATGCTGATTTCAACAGAGCAAACGTACGACCAAGGGGCACGAGAGAGAGTTACCGGAGAGCTGATTTCAACATTGCCAATAGGCGGCCAGTCATCTCAAGGAGCCACACACAACAACCCCAGCCAAATGCTAGAAAACAGAGGGGACGGGAGAGATTGTTCAAACATGCCTCCAAGGACGAGCATGGCCAACATTACCGCTCATATGCTACCGAGTGGTGATGGAGAGAAGAAAGTCGACGACCCTACAAATGACCCGAGGCCATTCTTTAGGCACAGCAAACGAAACAACTCGGTCTCTGTTAACCATCAAATGAAAAGCAAATGCGGTAAGCCAAACCTCGAGACAAAAACGAGGGCGGCCCAGCGCCGTCCGTGCGCCCTCACCCGGGGCGACACAGAGCGCCCCCCCGAACGGACACACATGGGAGCAAATGGAAAACGGGCCGCCCAGACGTGCACAAGGCACCCTGGCAGTCACAACTTAGCAAATATGGCACGGGAACCCTCGGGCCAAACGACCCAACCCGAACGGACGACCTCACCCGGCACGACCAAACGACCCGACCCGAATGAACGCCCTCACCCGGGGTGACACGGCGCGCCCACCTGAACGGACGCACATGGGAGTAAACAACAAATCTGACATGGGTGCCCTCGGGACAAACGACCCGACCCGAACGGATGCCCTCACCCGGCACGCCTACCCGAACGAACGCCATCACCCGGCGCGACATGACACGCCCGACCTGAACGGACGCACATGGGAGCAAACGGCAAACGGACCGCCCAGACGTGCACAAGGCACCCGGGCAGTCAAAACTTAGCAAATCTGACACAGGTGCCCTTGGGCCAAACAACCCGACCCGAACGGACGCCCTCACCCAGCACGACACGGCACGCCCACCTGAACGGAAGCACATGGGAGCAAACGGCAAACGGGCCGCCCGGACGTGCACAAGGCACCCGGGCGATCACAACTTAGAAAATCTGACACGGGTGCCCTCGGGCCAAACGACCCAACCTGAACGGAAGACCTCACCCAGCATGCCCACCCGAACGGACACCCTCACCCGGCATGACACGGCGCGCCCACCCGAACAGACGCACATGGGAGCAAACGGCAAACGGGTCGCCGGGACGTGCACAAAGCACTCGGGCGGTCACAACTTAGCAAATCTGACACGGGCACCCTCGGGCCAAACCACCAGACCTGAACGGATGCCCTCACCTGGCACGACACGGCGTGCCCACCTGAACGGATGCACATGGGAGCAAAAGGCAAACGGGCCGCCCGGACGTGCACAAGGCACTCGGGTGGTCACAACTTAGGAAATCTGACACGGGCGCCCTCGAGCCAAATGACCCGACCTGACCCGAACGAACGCCCTCCCCCGACACGCCCACCCGAATGGACACCATCGTGTCGCACGACCAAATGACCCGAACGGACGCCCTCACCCGGCACGACCAAACGACCCGACCTGAACGGACGTCCTCACCCGGCACGACCAAACGACCCGACCCGAACGGATGCACATGGGAGCAAATGGCAAACGGGCCACCCAGACGTGCACAAGGCACCCGGGCAGTCACAACTTAGCAAATCTGACACGAGCGCCCTCGGGCCAAATGACCCGACCAGACCCGAATAGATGCCCTCACCCTGCACGACCGAACGACCCGACCCGAACGGACGCCCTCACCCGGCACGACCGAACGACCTGGCCCGAATGGACACCCTCACCCGGCACGACCGAATGACCCGACCTGCATGAATGCGCTCACCCGGCACGACCAAACGACCCGACCCGAATGAACGCCCTCACCCGACACGACCAAACGACCCGACCAAACGGACGCACATGGGAGCAAACGGCAAACTGGCCGCCCGGACATGCACAAGGCACCCGGGTGGTCACGACTTAGCAAATCTAACACGGGCGACCTCGGGCCAAATGACTCGACCGGACCCAAACGGATGCCCTCACCCAGCACGACCGAACGACCCGACCCGAACAAACGCCCTCACTCGGCATGACCGAATGACCCGACCCAAATGGATGCCCTCACCCGGCACGACCAAATGACCCGACCAAATGGACACACATGGGAGCAAATGGAAAACGGGCCGCCCGGACGTGCACAAGCCACCCGGGCGATCACGACTTAGCAAATCTGACACGGGCACCCTCGGGCCAAACGACCCGACCCGACCCGAACGGATGCCCTCAAGGCACACGAGCAGTCACAACTTAGAATTTTTTATACGGCCCCCCTCACACAGCACGACCCGACCCGACCCGCCCGAACAAAGGCACAAGGGAGCAAATCGGAAACTGGCCACGCGAACGTGCACAAGGCACATGGGCAGTCACAACTTAGCATTTTTTATATGGCCGCCCTCACACGACCCGACCCGAACGTGTTTCCTTGGGCACCCTCACGTGACCTGACCCGACCCAATGTGTTTCTCTGCTCGAAGGTATGCATCCCATAGTGCATCAAAATCAAGACTAGTCTCAATCTCAGTTCCTCAGTGAACCATATACTGCAAGATCATTGTAGTATGAAGCCTCCAATGAATGAAACTCCATCATGAACTCCCACGTATCATCCTATCCAAAGCGTTGGCAAGCATACTTGTATTGCCCACGAGTGCCACCACAATTTGTTCTCACCCTACAAGTCATATGAATGTGCTCGTAGGCTGCTCATCCAACCAATGTATTTTTCCTCAAAGTGAACAACGTCCATCAGCCCATCTATAAAAGATCTCCATGTAGCACCAACAATCGATCATGCTCAGCATATTCCTTCTTGACACTCCTCCATGATGCTCATAAGTGGGCACCCAGTAAGTGCACCTACTTAATGTCTCCACATAATGTCTTGCCACACCCTCGTGTCAATGTACATGACTTTGGTTGCCCATGTGTCCATCAAGAGTAGACTCGCCTCAACCCTAGTCACCATCATGTGTATAGTGTACAGGTTAAGTGCCCTCGGTCACTTCTACCATCATCATCATGGGTACTTCCTCTAAGGCTTCTCCCCCACTAAAGGTCCACCAAGAGTTCCTTCTTGGTTGTAAGCCATGAATAAGTCTACCCAGACAATGTGCCCTACCACCAAGGCAGTCCATGAATCATGTCGGGCACCTAGCCAGTTTCCATGTGGCTAAGCATGACCCGTATCTATCACATAGATCATCAAGTTACACCCTTGTCACAGGAATTTGAACCTACTAGAGCGAGGTCACAAATTTCCCTATCAAGGCCTACAACAAGAAATGCTCCCCTTGCTTCCCCGATGTACAATGTTCCATCATAGTCATCCGAGGAAAGGTCCTCCATGGTATTGGAAAATAATTCATCTTCTTTCCCATCCCTGCATACGGTCCATCTCCCATATGCTCAATTGAAACACGAGCCATGTCTTCATGAAGAATCTCTAAGCGAGTGTCCTCCATCCTCATCAATGTTTGCAATGCTTCTGATCCTGGTACCGCCTTCTCATAAAGTTCCTCCTCGATCATTGTCACTTCTGCAACATTTTCATGTGGATCATCCCCCAATGCCTGCAATGTGCTTGGTCCAGGTTCAACTTGTTCCACAAGTTCTTCCTCGATCATATCCGCATCCTCAACATCCTCCCCTGAATCATCCATCACCGATGCTTGCGATGTGCTTGGCCCTGGTCCAACCTGTTCATCAAGTTCGTCCTCGACTTCTACCACATCTGCAACATCCTTGTGAGAATCGTCCACCATCAATGCTTGTAATGTGCTTGGTCCTGGTCCAACTTGTTCATCAACTTCTTCCTTGACTTCAATCACATCTACAACATCCTTTGGTTCAGCCACAGTGGGCTTCATGCCACCATGCTTCATCTTTCCAAGGTCTCTAAGCTTGAGAAGCTTATCAAGTAACTTCCTTTGCTCTTCTTCCACCTTGTCCATTTCTGCTCGGAGAATTCTCACTTTCTTCATAAGTCGAAACATTTCATCTTTTCTCATGCCAGATGTCCTCCTCTTGCACAATGTATCAATGGTCCGACTCGCCTCATCAAACTCCTTTTCCACTTCCTTCGACTCCTCTTTAATTTCTTTGAAGTTCATTTCCAATGAAACAAACTCATCCATCAAGCTTCAATACCACCTGCAACGCTGCAACGGTATCCCTTCTCAATAATAATAATAATAATAAAAGCCACAAAAATGTAGCTCTGATACCAACTGTCACGCCCTTATACCTGTGGTAGTCTCCCAACCGCTCTATAGACGGGTGCGGCACTACCTTATTTTTCTCTTTTCAAATACTCAATAAGTAGACTACGTCTAACTCAACACTTGTTTAATTAATCTTCCAAAGTGCTCCTGTGCAGAAATAAAATAGCAATAAACATCAATATCAAACCACATGAACACCCATACATTCAAGGGAGGGGCAAATCCTATTAATAAGTATACCCAGTATTATGCTTCAATAAATATGTACAATCTGCAATAACTATACAACCAAGCCTCCATAAACCATTTATGCTTCTTTCCAAATGTGCTTGTACCTGGGTCTAGCCTTAACAGCTTCCCAACAGTGCAAAAAATCTAAAGGAACCCCAAAATTCCCTTTCAGAACATGTTTCTGAAGTCTGCACGAATTCTGGTTCGAGTGGGTCACTCGGGTCACAGACGCCCTCGGCACCCTGAACGTGTTTCCGCACGTGGGTCACCGGGGTCACGGTCTGCACGCGTTTCCTAAACGTGTTTGACCCGACCCGACCCTGCTGAACGAACTCCGTGCCTTCAAACACTGTTCCGCGCGTCCGTAACATGGGCGCACTGCACGAACCCAACTCGACCTGAACGCGCCTGCCCTGAAGACTGTTCTCCACGCGTCCTACGGAAGGAACCTGACTCGACCATGAACTAAACACTGCACCGCACGCGCCCTACGGAAGGAAACCGACTCGAC
This sequence comes from Pinus albicaulis, assembly GCA_034641835.2. Taxonomy (NCBI): domain Eukaryota; kingdom Viridiplantae; phylum Streptophyta; class Pinopsida; order Pinales; family Pinaceae; genus Pinus; species Pinus albicaulis. Next base: position 44,043 of record JAXQQM020073131.1, on the reverse strand, counting down.
CTGTGGGTGAATGCCGAACGGTTTTTTACCCGACTCGACCCAGACTCCATTTCCCTGCTGCAGCTTCGCCCTCCACCCTCGACCTTCGCTCTGGCTCGAGCATTAGCTTGCCAATGGTGGAATCAACAAGATGTTGATGTCCTTATTTCTTTCCGTTATCGTCCATCACACGTCCTCATTTCGTATGTGCCTTTTCCCACACATTGCTTCCATGGGTGGGGCTTGACCCATATAAGGAGAACCCAGTAAATGCCCATAAAGCCTTGGTTACGACGTGGCATTTCCTCCTTAACGTCGGATTGCCACCACAGCTGGCCTATAAAACCTCCAAGCCAACACACGACCATTTTTGGATGCGTTTATGCACGTCGCTCCTAAACGTCGCACGGTCACCATGATAACGTTTCATAGTAGCCGAACTATGTTTTTGTCCGTCGGTGTGCCGGTCTAACCTTTCCTCGTGGTTTTCGTCGTTCGTCGCATGTCCACCAAACGCTTCCAACGCCTTCCGTCGTCGTCCTCGGCTCATGGGTCTTACAGGGGCGGTTTTCGTCGCGGCAGGCGTATAATTGGACGATGTCCATTGAGCAGGGACATGGAACCCTTACATTTTGCACAGTTGGGCGACTGTCGTCACAGCGGGGCGAGGAAACCTGTCACGCCCCTAGACCTTCGGTGACCTTTCAACCGTGCTATAGACAGGGTGCAGCACTACCGTACTTCTCCTTTTCGTAATAATCAAGTATGTAGACTACGCCTTTAGCAACGCTTGTTAAATTAGTTAATCAAATGTTCTTTCAATGTGCGAAAAACATGAACATCATCATCACATCCATAGTGTACGCCCATACATACAAGGGAGGGGCAACTCCCAGTTAATAATGGGTCTGGCCGATAATATGTTTCATAAATACGAAATAGAGTATAAGTTCCAATGCAGCAAAAGACCCCCTTTGCTCTTTGGCAAGGCATGTCACTTTTTGTCCAAGCTTACAATGCTTGACAATCATTAACTAGCCCACAACAATCGTTTACAGCACTAGAATTCACCTCGGGAATATCCTGCATAAAACTGCCCAAGTGCTGCCGAGTCACTCGGGTTAGCACTGCAAATTATTTTAGACCTCCTCGCGAGCTCTCCATCTATCCAATCCGCTCCCCCAGCTATGTGGTTAGCTTCGTCCCATAAAAACGCACCTGCTTCAACTTTCGGCACTCAAGTCCAACTCACGATGCCTTCAGAACGACCTCTGAACTGAAGCGCGGATCGTGTGGACGCCCTGCCCGACCCGACCTTGCACTGCGGATGCCCTGTGGAGAAGTTTCGCACGTCCCGCACGTCTGTCGCATGACTTGACCCGCGCTCTGCCCGAATCGACCCGTCATGTGGTGCGGATGGCCTGTGGAGGAATTCCGCATGCCCTGCACGTCAACAACCTGGCTCGACCCACGCTTGCCCTGCGTTCACCGCCGCCGTTTTTTCTTCACCAACGAGCTGTTGGCTTAGCTCGTGGTGCTCTAATGTGCTCGCACTCAGATGCTT
>JAXQQM020073131.1:5000-37500 GCA_034641835.2 Pinus albicaulis | reverse complement strand
CAGCGGGTGTTCTCGCCTGAGCTGAGGTCACAAGTTGGAGCTAAATCCACCCTACCCAATGGGAGGACAAGAGAGAGCAAAGAAAGTTCCAGGGATGCCACACAGAGCCCGCATCGGCTAACGCCGACTGCCCAACTAAGGGGACAAGATCACCGCTTACCGACGCACGCCACGAAACATCGCCTGCCACATTTCAGCCAACTGCACCACATTGGGCACGGATGACCACCTTCGCTGCTCCTTACCATATTGCAAGGAGCGCGTTTGATTGGGATGCGACGCCCAGACAGACGTGCCCTCGACCGAAGCCTCGGGCGCAAATTGCATTCAAAAACTCGATGATTCACGGGATTCTGCAATTCACACTAAGTATCACATTTTGCTACGTTCTTCATCGTAACAAGAGTCAAGATATACGTTGCCGAGAGTCGTTTCTGTGTGTTACCAAAATATCGCACCCCCACGAGAAATGGCTAAAAGCCAACCCAACGTACAATGCATCGCAACAAGCCCCCTTCCCCCTCAAGACAACCGCACTCCATAACCCACTCACCAAAGGGAAGGGGCTCGAACAAGCAAGAAGAGCTGCTTTCCAAACCATGTGCCTTTTCAAAAAGGGTAGAATTGTAAAGAACGATGACGGAGAAGAACTAGGGTGGCCACCTTGAAACTCACACTTCTTTTCGTCCTTCACAAACATCAATCCCGCTACACCTCCCCCTTTTTTCTCCGTAAAGACGGGGGTCGGAACGAGGAAAGTAAGAAAAACACATGAAATAAAGAGAAACAAAATTGTCCACCCACTCAAAGGAGGAGGCCCAAACAGATAAAAAACACTTCGCGAGCCCCGCGCCCTCGTAAAAGGGGGGAATCGCAAGGAACGACAATCGGGAAGGACTAGGGTGGCCAACCCAGGAGCTCGCACTGCCTTTCATCCTTCTCAAATTCCAATCCTCAACGATTCACCCTTTTCTCCGTAAAGCTAGGGGCCAAAAGGAGGAAGAGAAAAAAGCAACCCAAAAAGAGAAAATAAAAAAGAGAACCAAAACATGGCTGAGGCTCAGACACAAAACAGGCTTTCAAGGTGCCCCATGCCCTCACAAAAAGGCAGGAACTACACAGATCAACGACCGAGAAGGACTAGGGCGGCCACCCCAGCAGGAACTCGCACTGCCTTTTCATCCTTCCGAAAACGTCAAAATCCATGGCAATCCCACCTTTTCTCCATAAAGCTAGGGGGAACAAAACGAATCACAAGGGGAGGCTCAAACACAGTGCAAGATTTTCCAAGCCCTGTGCCTTAGCAAAAAAGGGGGGAACTGCAACGAACGACAACCGAGAAGGACTAGGGTGGCCAACCCGGGAGTTTGTAGTACTTTTCATCCTTCTCCGACACCGACCCACAAAAATTCTCACTTTTCTCCATAAAGCTGGGGACCGGAAGGGAAGAAAATGATGACAGGAAAGAAAGAAAAACCAAGAATTACCCACCATAACACTCGCGACAAAAATCCAATTTGAGAGAAAGGGGGCCAAATTTCAAGCAACGCTAGCTAGAAAAACAGAGGGCCACCGCCGCGCGAGGGGACGTTGGCTTAACCAAAAAGAAGGAAAGCAAGGTACCCAATCAAAAGCATCCCACATTTTCGCACCCTTCCACATACTACATTGCGACACAACATCCTTTCTATCTACACGACATAACAAGTGGCAATCAAACAACCAAGCAGAGACAAGCCACAACCTAAACTTGACCACTAGAAAAGTCGAGGGCCCCGACGAGACAAGTGCCTAGAGCACGTTACTACTGAGAGGTAAATGACCCCCCAACCCACACAAGGCTTCATACAAAAAATGCACTAATAGCAAACCCACCCCGCTATTGCACCCCTCCGTGTACAGGACACTCGACAACCTTTCCAGCCAAAAATTCAAGGGGGCCCAAACAACCAAAACTCCAAAGAGGAGTTATCGCAGGCTGAAACTCAATGCTGGATAAAGCCCAGGGCCACAAATACGCCGGCGGTGGAACGTCAAACCATAAAAAGAGGGAAGCCCCCAAAGCGCACACCACAATGCTATTGTAACAATCGACACATCCAAGAAATGACCAAGTCGCGCAAAAAAACCCACAATCCAAATGGTGAGGACTAGGACATAAGCTGCTTCGTACTTTTCCTTGGAAGGGGGGAGTGGCTCAAGAAAGGACGAGGAATTCCCTCAACACCAAAGGGGGACGAGAAAAGAATGCTACCTCGTGCCCATTGATGAGGAAACTTACAATTTTGATGGAGCTCAAACCAAGGGAGGGCTATTTCATTACCTAGACCCAACCCTTCCGCAAGGGCATGTTAAGGAACAGTCAAGAGGACTAGGGTGGCCAGCCCAATGGATTTCTTCGCTCTTCATCCATCCCATATTTGACCCCACCCCGACATTTTCCCCTCGCGAAAGGGTTGAGGTAGGAAGCGCACGCGCAACCACTCCCTTGACCCAACCACCAACAAAAAGGCTCACCCAAGCAAACACATAAACCACCGCTGCCGCCTTTTGGAGAGAACCAACTATGGAGGCCCACATCTTCCAACGAAAAAAGGACCGAGCACCGCCACTACGAACTAGTCTGAATTTTTCCATCGTGTTTCCCAAGCACCTCGACTGCAACAACCATGCCCCGCCGAACGGACCGTTGGAGAGGGGGCTCCCGAGCAATGAGCTTCCGAACCCCATACAAAAAACACATTAGGGGAAATAATAACAAAGGATGGGACAACACAAGCATCACTTGCAAGTACATTAAACAACAAGCGTGAACTCAAGATAGGCAACTAAAAATGTTGCGAGTCTCTTTCGCAAGAGGCACCACCCCGACAAACCATCAAACCCGCTCACCTAGAGACACACCACATAGATTACATACAATTGAAACCCACACACAACCCAAATGAAAAAACAAAACCCTGCTATCAATGATCCTACCGCAGGTTCACCTATGGTAACCTTGTTACGACTTCTCCTTCCTCTAAATGATAAGGTTCAATGAACACGACATTGACAGCGGCGAACCACCGTCGTCGACGCAATCCGAACACTTCACCGGATCATTCAATCGGTAGGAGCGACGGGCAGTGTGTACAAAGGGCAGGGACGTAGTCAACATGAGTTGATGACACGCGCTTACTAGGAATTCCTCGTTGAAGACCAATAATTGCAATGGTCTATCCCCATCACGATGCAATTTGAGAAGATTTCCCGATGCTCTCGAGCCAGGAATAAAAACTCATTGGCTGCATTAGTGTAGCGTGTGTGCGGCCCAGAACATCTAAGGGCATCACAGACCTGTTATTGCCTCAAACTTCCTTGGCCTAAACGGCCATAGTCCCTATAAGAAGCTGGCCACGAAGGGGAACCTCCGCGTAGCTAGTTAGCAGGCCGAGGTCTCGTTTGTTATCGGAATTAACCAGACAAATTGCTCCACCAACTAAGAACAACCATGCACCACCACCCATAGAATCAAGAAAGAGTTCTCAATCTATCAATCCTTACTATTTCTGGACCTGGTAAGTTTCCCCGTGTTGAGTCAAATTAAGCCGCAAGCTCCACTCCTGGTGGTGCCCTTCCATCAATTCCTTTAAGTTTCAGCCTTGCGACCATACTCCCCTCGGAACCCAAACACTCTGATTTCTCAGAAGGTGCTGGCGGAGTCCTTAGAGCAACATCCGCCGATCCCTGGTCGGCATCGTTTATGGTTGAGACTAGGACGATATCTGATCGTCTTCGAGCCCCCAACTTTCATTCTTGATTAATGAAAACATCCTTGGCAAATGCTTTCGCAGTGGTCCGTCTTTCATAAATCCAAGAATTTCACCTCTGACAATGAAATACGAATGCCCCCGACAGTTCCTATTAATCATTACTCCGGTCCCGAAGGCCAACACAATAGGACCAGACTCCTATCACGTTATTCCATGCTAATGTATTGAGAGCATAAACTTGCTTTGAGCACTCTAATTTTTTCAAAGTAACAGCGTCGGAGCCGCGACCCAACCAGTTAAGGCCAAGAGCACGCCGCCGACAAAAGGGACGGAAGGGCAGGTGCACATCGAGTAGGCGGACCGACCTTTACGACCCAAGATCCAACTACGATCTTTTTAACTGCAACAACTTAAATATAGGCTATTAGACCTGGAATTACCGCAGTTTCTGGCACTAGACTTGCCCTCCAATGGATCCTCGTTAAGGGATTTAGATTGTACTCATTCCAATTACCAGACTCGATGAGCCCAGTATTGTTATTTATTGTCACTACCTCCCCATGTCAGGATTGGGTAATTTGAGCGCCTGCTGCCTTCCTTGGATGTGGTAGCCGTTTCTCAGGCTCCCTCTCCGGAATCGAACCCTAATTCTCCGTCACCCGTCACCACCATGGTAGGCCTCTATCCTACCATCGAAAGTTGATAGGGCAGAAATTTGAATGAAGCATCGCCAGCACAAGGGCTGTGCGATCCGTCGAGTTATCATGATTCATCGGAGAAGCGGGCAAGCCCGCGCCGGCCTTTTATCTAAAAAATGCATCCCTTCCAAAGAGTCGGGACTTGGTGCACGTATTAGCTCTAGAATTACTACGTTTATCCGAGTAGTATGGTACCATCAAAAAAACTATAACTGATTTAATGAGCCATCCGCAGTTTCACAGTCTGAATTAGTTCATACTTAGACATGCATGGCTTAATCTTTGAGACAAGAATATGACTACTGGCAGGATCAACCAGGTAGCACCCTCCCACTTCAAAGGGCATTCAAAGTTCTCTCTTACAGAGAGCCAACCTGAACACCCATCAAGTCAAGGAGAGGTCAACATATCATGTAAAGCTCTTATACCTTGCACCTCTTGCATCCCCAAGAAGGGATTAGATCCCACTCACACTACATGCCAAGGACATGCAAGACATCAAAAGTAATGGACGATGGATGCAAGATCCACAAAAAGAAAAAATGGGTCAACCCACCGAGTCACATTGCACCGAGGCTGCCTAGGAGTTGGTAACCACCACCCAACCAGCAAGGATGTCAAAAGCCTTATCACCCATGACAGCCACAGTGAACGGACAAAGGGGAGAAAACAGAAACAAGACTCTCTTAGAAATGCCCCCCAAACCCTCCTCACCTCGCACCAAGGCCACCTATGAGTCCAATCTGACAGTGGCAATAGTGGACCTCGAGCACCTGCGGTGACCCCGATGCAAAGGCAAAGAAATGGAGAACGACCAACTTCACAATCTCTCTCTCTCTCTCTCTATCTCAAACGCCTCCCAACCATCCCCGCCCCGCACCAAGGCCACCTAGGAGTCCACCCGAACAGCAGCAACGATGGACCTCGATCACCCGATCGCCTACGGTGACCTCGATGTGAAAGAAAAGTAAGTAAATAAAGGGAGAGAAACCGACCCCACGACGTCTCTTAAAAATTCCCTGCAACCCTTCCCGCCCAGCAACGAGGCCACCTAGGAGTCCACCCGGACAGCAGCAACAGTGGAAATCAATCACTTGATCGCGTGCGGCAACCTCACTGCAAAGGAAAAAGAAGGAAGTAGAAGGAGAATGACCAAGTCGAAAACCTCTATTAGAAATGCCACCCCGACCCTCCCCGCCCCGCACCAAGGCCACCTAGGAGTCCACCCGGTCAGTAGCAATAGTGGACCTCGATCGTTTGATCACCTGCGGCACCCTCGATGCAAAAGGATGGAAATAAAACAAGAACGACCATTTCTGCAACCTCCCTTAAAAATTCCCCCCTCCAACCCTCCCCACCCCGCACCGAGACCACCTAGGAGTCCACCCGGACAGCAGCAACGGTAGACCTCGATCGCTTGATCGCCTGGGGCAACCTCGATGCGAAGGCAGAGGAACAAAATAAATGCATATCAAGAGGCTCGCTACAAAAGGCATGAACATATCCGAACAGGAGGAGGGATCAGGTAGCCCTGCACCCCACACACCCTGCATACAAGCAACCTGGGAGATTGCCCCACCGACTTACCAACTGGACAATGAAAACTTCTCACCTGCAGCCACCTCCACACAGAGGAGGGAGGTCGAAGCGTTCCACCTTCAAGTCCTCCTTCCAGATATAGCCCCCGCCATCAACGTAGCAAGCCTCATCCCTGTTGGACCACAATCGCATGAGCGATCAACAAAACAAGAAATTCCCATCACCTTGTGTCTCAACATTCCAAGCCGCATAATCCTACGATGCACGCAAGATGCAAGGAAAAAGCCGACCACTCGAGCAAACAAATGGGCCACCACATCTATCAAGACCTCAAAGCCACCTCTTACAGCCAAAACCCCTCCGCATTCCTCTTAAACGTATGCATCTCAACCCACAGTGCTGACATAGAAAGAGTACAAGCACAAGAAATCGGCACCATAAAGAGCCAAACAATGAAGAGGACAGTCGTCTCAAGGAGCCACACACAAAAACCCATCCAATTCCGAGAACACGGAGCGAAGGGGGAATTGTTCACATATGCCTCCAAGGACGAGCATGGCCAACATTACCGCTCATGTGCTACCGAGTGGGGATGGAGAGAAGACGAGAGTCGACGACCCTACAAATGACCCAAGGCCACTCTTCAGGCACAACCGAACAAGCAACTCAGTTACCAACCCACCTTTCACACGAAAATCCAACCCCTCCCCCCACCGAAAGGGGGAGGAGGTGAACAATATACCGAGGAGCCGATTTCACCAAGCCAACGAGACAAAATCCCACCTCTCCAACCCACCAAAAAGGGAGGAGGTGAAGAATATGGCGAAGAGCCAACATCGACGGAGCCAACAAGCGAGCAAGGGGCACGAGAGCGACATAGGCGACCGGCCAGTTGTCTCAAGGAGCCACACAGAGCGACCTCGTCCACCTCTGAGAACACAGAGCGGAAAGGTAACTCTTTTCACATATGCCTCCCAGGACAAGCATGGCCAACATTACCGCTCATGCGCTACCGAGTGGGGATGGAGAGAAGATGAGAGTCGACGACCGTACAAATGACCCAAGGCCACTCTTCAGGCACACCCGAACAAACAACTCAATTACCAACCCACCTTTCACACGAAAATCCAACCCCTCCCCCCACCAAAAGGGGAGGAGGTGAACAATATAGCGAGGAGCCGATTTCACGAAGCCAACGAGACAAAAGCCCACCTCTCCAACCCACCAAAAATGGAGGAGGTGAACAATATAGCGAAGAGCCAACATAGACGGAGCCAACGAGTGAGAAAGGGGCACGAGAGCGACATAGGCGACCGGCCAGTTGTCTCAAGGAGCCACACACAGCGACCTCATCCAACTCATAGAACATAGAGCGAAAGGGTAACTCTTTTCACATATGCCTCCTAGGACAAGCATGGCCAACATTACTGCTCATGTGCTACCGAGTGGGGATGGAGAGAATATGAATGTCGACCACCCTACAAATGACCCAAGGCCATTCTTCAGGCACACCCGAACAAGCAACTCAATTACCAACCCACCTTTCACACGAAAATCCAACCCCTCCCCCCACCAAAATGGGAGGAGGTGAACAATATAGCGAGGAGCCGATTTCACGAAGCCAACGAGACAAAAGCCCACCTCTCCAACCCACCAAAAAGGGAGGAGGTGAACAATATAGCGAAGACCCAACATCGACGGAGCCAACGAGCGAGCAAGGGGCACGAGAGCGACATAGGCGACCGGCCAGTTGTCTCAAGGAGCCACACAGAGCGACCTCATCCAACTCTGAGAACACAGAGCAAAAGGGTAACTCTTTTCACATATGCCTCCCAGGACAAGCATGGCCAACATTACCGCTCATGCGCTACCGAGTGGGGATGGAGAGAAGATGAGAGTCGACGACCCTACAAATGACCCAAGGCCACTCTTCAGGCACACCCGAACAAACAACTCAGTTACCAACCCACCTTTCACACGAAAATCCAACCCCTCCCCCCACAAGCAAGAAAAAAGGGAGGAGAAGAACAATATAGAGAAGAGCCGACATCGACGGAGACAACGAGCGACATAGCAAAATGCTGATTTCAACAGAGAAAACGTGCGACCAAGGGGCACGAGAGAGAGTTACCAGAGAGCCGATTTCAACAAAGCCAACAGTCGGCTAGTCATCTCAAGGAGCCACACACAACAACCCCATCCAAATGCTAGAAAATAGAGGGGATGGGAGAGATTGTTGAAACATGCCTACAAGGACGAGCATGGCCAACATTACTGCTCATATGCTACCGAGTGGTGATGGAGAGAAGAATGTCGACAACCCTACAAATGACCTAAGGCCATTCTTCAGGCAAAACTGAGCAAAAAAACTCAATTACTAACCCACCTTTCACACGAAAAGAAAATCTGATAAGCGCACCCTCGGAGAAAACAAGGCGACCCGAACGCCCCCGTCCGTGCGCCCTCACCCGGGGCGACACGGAGCGCCCCCCCGAATGGACGCACATGGGAGAAAACGGCAAACGGGCTGCCTGGACGTGCACAAGGCACCCTGGCGGTCAAAAATTAGCAAATATGGCATGGGCGCCCTCGGGCCAAACGACTCGACCCGAACGGACGACCTCACCTGGCACGACCAAACGACCCGACCTGAACGAACGCCCTCACCAGGGGCGACACGGCGCGCCCACCCGAACGGACACACATGGGAGTAAACAGCAAATGGGCTGCCCAGACATGCATAAGGCACCTGGGCAGTCACAACTTAGAAAATCTGACACGGGCGCCCTCGGGCCAAACGACCCGACCTGAACGGACACCCTCACCCGGCGCGACACGGCACGCCCGACCCAAACGGACGCACATGGGAGCAAACGGAAAACAGACCGCCCGGATGTGCACAAGGCACCTGGGCGGTCACAACTTAGCAAATCTGACACGGGCACCCTCGGGCCAAACGACCCGACCCGAACGGACGCCCTCACCCACAACGACACGGTACACCCACCCGAACGGACGCACATGGGAGAAAACGGCAAACGGGCCGCCCGGACGTGCACAAGGCATCTAGGCAGTCACAACTTAGGAAATCTAACACGGGCACCCTTGGGCCAAACGACCCGACCCGAACGGACGACCTCACCTGGCACGCCCACCCGAACGGACGCCCTCACCCGGCACGACACGACGCACCCACCCGAACGGATGCACATGGGAGAAAACGGAAAACGGGCCACTCGGACGTGCACAAAGCACCCGGGTGGTCACAACTTAGCAAATCTGACACGAGTGCCCTCGAGCCAAACCACCTGACCCGAACGGACGCCATCACCTGGCATGACACGGCGCGCCCACCCGAACGGACGCACATGGGAGCAAACGGCAAACGGGCCGCCCGGATGTGCACAAGGCACCTGGGTGGTCACAACTTAGCAAATCTGACACAGGCACCCTCGGGCCAAACCACCCGACCCGAACGGACGACCTCACCCAGCACGACCAAGCGACTCGACCCGAACGGACGCCCTCACCCGGCACGACACGACGCGCCCACCCGAATGGACGCACATGGTAGCAAATGGAAAACGGGCTGCCCAGACATGCACAAGGCACCCGGGCGGTCACAACCTAGCAAATCTGACACGGGCGCCCTCAGGCCAAACCACCCAACCTGAATGGACGCCCTCACCTGCCACACCCACCCGAACGGACGCCCTCACTCGGCGCGACACGGCATGTCCGACCAAATGGATGCACATGGGAGCAAACGGAAAACGGGCCGCCCGGACGTGCACAAGGCACCCGGGCAGTCACAACTTAGCAAATCTGACATGGGCGCGCTCGGGCCAAATGACCCGACCCGACCCAAATGGATGCCCTCGCCTAGCATGCCCACCCGAACGGACGCCATCGTGCTGCACGACCAAACGACCCGAACGGACACTCTCACTCGGCACGACCGAACGACCCGACCCGAATGGACGCCCTCACCCGGCACAACCAAACGACTCGACCCGAACGGGCGCACATGGGAGAAAACGGCAAACGGGCTGCTCGGACATGCAAAAGGCACCCGGGTGGTCACAACTTAGCAAATATGACACGGGTGCCCTCGGGCCAAACGACCCGACCAGACCCGAACAGACGCCCTCACCCTGCATGACTGAACAACCTGACCCGAACGGACGCCCTCACCCAGCATGACCGAACGACCCGACCCGAACAGACGCCCTCACCCGGCATGACCGAACAACCCGACCCGCACGAACGCTCTCACTCGGCACGACCGAACGACCCGACCCGAACGAACGCCCTCTCCCGACACGACCAAACGACATGACCAAATGGACGCACATGGGAGCAAACAACAAACAGGCCACCCGGACGTGCACAAGGCACCCGGGCGGTCACGACTTAGCAAATCTGCCACAGGCGCCCTCGGGCCAAACGACCCGACCCGACCCGAATGGACGCCCTCACCCGGCACGACCAAACGACCCGACCAAACGGACGCACATGGGAGCAAATGGAAAACGGGCCGCACGGACGTGCACAAGGCACCCGGGCGGTCACGACTTAGCAAATATTACACGGGCGCCCTCGGGCCAAACGACCTGACCCGACTTGAACAGACGCCCTCACCCGGCACGACCGAACGATCCGACCCGAACGGACGCCCTCACCCGGCACGACCAAACGACCCGACCCGAACGGACGCCCTCACCCGACGCGCCCGACCAAATGGACGCACATGGGAGCAAACGGAAAACGAGCCGCCCAGACGTGCACAAGGCACCCGGGCGGTCACAACTTAGCAAATATGACATGTGCGCCCTCGGGCCAAATGACCTGACCCGACCCAAATGGACGCCCTCACCCGGCACGCCCACCCGAACAGACGCCCTCGGGCCAAATGACCCGACCCGACCCGAACGGACGCCCTCACCTGGCAAGACCGAACGACCCAACCTGAACGGATGCCCTCATCCGGCACGACCAAACGACCCGACCAAACGGACGCACATGGGAGCAAACGTCAAACGGGCCACCCAGACGTGCACAAGGCATCCGGGCGGTCACAACTTAGCAAATCTGACACGGGCGCCCTCGTGCCAAATGACCCGACTCGACCCGAACGGACGCCCTCACCTGGCATGCCCACCCGAACGGACGCCTTCGGGCCAAACGACCCGACCCGACCCGAACAGACGCCCTCACCCAGCACGACCAAACGACCCGACCCAAACGGACGCCCTCACCCGGCGCGCCCAACCAAACGGACTCACATGGGAGCAAACGGCAAACGGGCCGCCCGGACGTGCACAAGGGACTCGAGCGGTCACAACTTAGCAAATATGACACGGGCGCCCTCGGGCCAAACGACCCGACCTGACCCGAACGAATGCCCTCACCCGGCACGCCCACCCGAACGGACGCCCTCAGGCCAAACGACCCGACCCGACCCGTATGGACACCCTCACCTAGCTGTTTCGAGGAAAATCACCCTAGAGGTTTGTTGGGTTTAAACCTCCACAGAGCAGGGCATGCTACTTAAGAAGGACTCACACAACCACACATGTTCATGAAAAACTAAATAGAGTAGATAGAGGAAGTTACCCGTAGGTCCTACGGTTGAAGCAGATCCCGCGGGGTCCAAACCCCTAGCAACCCTTCTTCCTTCTTAACCTAAAAGACAAGAAGAAACAAGCACGAAGAACTGGTTGTACAGCATATATCTACTCTAAATGTTAGTGAAATCCACGTGAAACATTAGATAAACCATAATAAATGCTTAAATAACAATATTCTCATATATTCAAGCGGACACTAACACGTATATTTTGGGAACAAGATGGTTCTTCTATATTATAAATAGCATGTACAAAAATAAAGAGTGGAGAGATCACCTGAATCCTTCCATGATCTTCAAGCAGACCGTCGTCCAGATCCGTCCCACCCTTGCCTCGCTAAGATTCCTTCCAAACTGGTGCATACGAGATGACATATAAAGAGATGAGCATCTCCAGGAAATAAGGGTTTCCTGTAATGAACTGGGAAGTGCAGGAGGCACGAGAATTCAGACTTGGATAGGGAATACCGAGAGAGTATAATATCAATAATTTCTCTCTCTCCCTTAGGCCATACACATGAGGGGCTTTTATACTCCCTCAAAGTAGTTTCAACAGTTGGAAACAGTTGGCCACGTGCTTGGGTGGTTGAACTACCAGAGTAACCATCAACCCAGCCCGAAAATAGGGAATTTTTATATATTTTTTAATGATTTTAATGGCATACGTGGGAAAGTACATGTGGAATCGCGTATACACGCAGAAAAGTCTGGGCATAACCGCGTATGGGGATTTTAACACTATTTTTTAGTGAATTTTGTCTTAGTCTATAGGAATGGGTGCCCAAAGCCATAAAAGCAATCATGAATCATATGAAGGTGAGAAATGATGCTATAATAGATGCCCCCTAATATATGAGGTCAGAAGGGGTACATGATGGCCGAAATGTATTATGCACATAGAAAGAACTTCGCAAGGACAAGAGAGGACTTCACCAGATTTCAGCCTGCCAAAAACCAATGAAAGAAAATAGAGAGTCAACTCATGCTGAGGCGGGCATACCCATGCTCAATCAAAAATACATCATATGGAAAGTACAGAATAGATCCAAAATGTATACAAGTATAGCTGAACTGAAAGTACACAATGAATCATCTGAGCATGGCCCGGAAGTATAAGTCTGAATCAATGTCCAAGTATCACATATAGAAAGTTGATCAAAGATGCTGCAACTGGATGTCTGATCAAATAAGTAACTGAATCTCCAAGTACCAAATCATAAGGGGTGGAACAAACGGTACTATCACGCAACTCGGGAGCCAACATATAGGATGTTGCTGTACTGAACTGCAACATATAAGAGTGGACGGCATCACTGGCAGAAACTGAATGCACTGTCAAAAGTGAACCGAGAAATGCTGATGCAACCCGAGGTCTTCACCGATCACTATGGCACAATTCTACACAATGGGAATAAATGAGCTGAAGTCGACCATGTGAGAAATCGTTGGATTACCGGTCAATGATGTATATCATTAACCAACGCGAGACAACCCACCAATAATGAAAATGAGTGTCAAGGTGCCCCAGTACAATCTAACAAGTGCGAATAAATGAGTTGAAGTCGAAAACTTGAAAGAATCTATGAATCAGGAGGCAATGATGAATCCCCACTGTCGATAGCGAAGAGTCTGCCACTGATGACTGCAAACCCTAAGGTACTGACAAAAAGACTCTAGACCTTATTCCCAGAGCAATGAGTCGGAGTCGATGGGAAAAGATCCGCTGGAAGGAAGGCATTAAGGCATCCCACATCAGTCCAGCGCGAGTGTAACCCGCAGGCCAAGATTTGGAAGGAATCGGACGAAGTAGAGTGATGGAACCAAAACTGAAGTACGTTTCCGACGTGCACAAGATGAAGCTAGCGCACGGAAGAAACCCTCTGAACCAACCAATAATGAAAGTTGACACAGAGGCGAGAAATCCACCGATAGGGTCAAATGGAAATCAAGGTACTGCACGAATCCCAAGTGTGATAATGTATGCTGACGTCGAACATAGGGGAAACCACTCAGTCAAAGACCCATAATGATGATCAAATGTTGAGCACAAGGTCACCTATCAATGATGGAAATAGGGCCAGGGTGCGGCTCTAGGTTTGCTCTCAGAGCAATGTGTCGTAGTCGATAAGAGACAAACCCGCCGGCAAGAAGTCAATGGGGACCTTCTCAAACCAGCACGAGCAGAAGACCAAAACATATGATGTGATAGAACAAGATACCGACAAGACCGGGAAGGCCAACTGATAATGAGTCAAGAGACACCGTAGAATGGCCGACTCTGGTTAGACTTCCCTTGAACAAAAGCACGACTCATGATGACCATGGCAGTAAAAAGTGACACTGTATAAGTCTGTTATGCAGGAGGCAGAACAAACTCTCCATATGATTGGAAGAGATAACCAACCAGGGGAGAACTGACAAGTGAAACATGGTAAAGGCTGAACCTAGGTCAAAACTAAAACCATCCCAAATGAAGGAGATATATATAAGTATATGTGCTTTGTTCAAGGGTGACAAACTAACTCTGTACTGCCATCAAAACAACGAAGATACATCCCGTTCCCGCTCTTTTTGTTATATTTGATTTTTTTGTCTTTTTCATATAATAAGCCTGAAAAAGAATAAAAGAATTCTATGGTACAATGGATAGAACGAGTATCAAAAAATCAGATGCACTAGTTCCTGGGATTGCAACAATCCTATACTCAATGCAAGGTGGCGGAAACTGGTAAGCGATACTCAAAGGAATGTTCCATCCATGGGTAAAAGGGTGTCAAGTCGTGATAGCTAAGTGCATGCAATGGTTAACTTGTACAGATAGTCAAGGTCAAAAGTTGGCTTAAACACTGAGTCCAAATGAAGCCGGCTAAAGGCCAGGATAAATAAGTAGCCAATATGCAATGTAGTAATACAACTTAACGACACCAGGGAGCCTCTAGGGTAAAAGCCAGAAAAATGATAGTGAGGAAGAAGAAGAATGAAGCTTCAACACATAAGTCATGGCATGACTAAAGAGGACTCTCGAGCCTACATAAAACGCAGCATGGGCAACAAGTGATAGCGAGGAACTAACTAGGAAGCCCATGTAAAGGAAGGCTCTACCATCAAGTCATGATTAAATAATCGGCGAGTGAAAAGGGTGTAATAGTCATGACCTGATGGGATCGACCTTATGGAAAGTGATCAGTATGAAGGCTAGTATGCAAGATGCAGCGGAAAGTGATTTTCCTAACCTATTTGCCAGTGAAGATCATATACCTACCATGACGAGTCAATAATCATGGATCAAAAAATCGGGAAAAATCTCAAATTCGTCAAAATGTACCTGAAAAAATACCAAACTGGGCACTTCCAAGCATCCGAGTTATGCAGCTTAAGATAGATTGAAAAAATAAGCATAACAAATTTTTGCGAAAATTTTCAACTTTTTAGGCATAAATAGACAAATTACCTCATATTTGGTTCATTATTACATCGCTGATTTGGAAAAAAGTGCTCTGGAGCAAAAAAATTCTTTCGTCAAATCAGGAACAACCGACCATCGAATCGCACCGAATTTGTCAGGTAAGGTCCTCAATCATCCTTGCAAATCATTTTGTCCATTTATAAATTAAAATTTAGTGATTTTCACCACAGAAACCCTTTCCAAAAAACACGGGTTTGCGCATACGCGGGTTGGTAACAGGAAAGTCACGTATACACGTGACTGTGCATAAAGAAAACCACGTATGCGCAGGCCCAAATGAGAAATGCATGGCTAATGAAGGACTTATTGAATTTTGACAGGATGACAATCTCATGGAGAGAGCATGAACACAGTGCAATTGATCAAGAGGTCATGCAAGATCGAGCATCGCAAAATATTCTTCAGAATTGCGGATTGTTCAAATTTTTCAAAATGCCAAATATGAAAAGCAATGTCCGGTTGCTAGAAATGCTCGTCAATTATTGGGAACCGGAAGAGGACTGCTTTATGATAGATCAGATGCCAGTACGCATTGAAGTGGAAGACATATATTTTATCACTGGACTCTCCTGGAGGGGAGAACCAGTAGACTTGCATGGGAAGCCCCTGGGAGGGCTAACCGTGGAAGATTATGTCCACGTGTACTGCGTAGAGGGTTCCAAGAAAGTTGAAACTCAGATTGCAATTAAAGATTTAAGGGATTTGCACATGAAAATCCTCCTTTTCACTATTGGCAGAGTGGCAGGATATGCCTCCCTACATCAAGCATCCAGGATGCAAATGAGCATAGCAGTGGAATGCTTGACTCATGTATATGATTGGTGCACAACCCTTTTACTAAACATGAAGCAACAATTGACCTCAATCCACCAAGCAAAGACAAAACACTTTGGATACGGTACTATTTTGATGAAATTCTTCTTTGAGAAGATACCAGCATTGAGACCCAGAGTTATCTCTACCATCAGCAGCCCGAGAGACCCAAGAATTGCCCGTTGGGCAGACATGATGAAGAGATTAGGGGGAAGTGAAGTTCCCCGAACCACTTGGGATGATGAGTTCTTCATTTGGTGGGGAGAGAAAATCATCGCTGTGGATGACTATCCCTATGCCGGGATGGACTTTTGTGGAGATCCAGATCTTGTTCTTCCACCAGGCACAGCATGGGGCACAGTCGGTAAGTTTGCAAAATTTTTTTGACTTATATAATAATTTTTTTTGGATTTTTTCAAATATGTATGAAAAAATAAAAACAAACATGTTTTTGATTGGATTCATAATGACTGACAATGTAAACATGATCATGAAACAGATATTGGACCAGTTCGACCTGAGGGTTTCCTGCGCCACAAGTGTCGCAGGGGCGAAGCAGATACAGCGGATTCAGAGAGGACCCTCCAAGCTATGCAGAGGAACTTGGAGGGGTTAACCCGCCAAATACCTATGGCTGCCGTGGAAGATCTACCGGAAGCCATCCAGAGACGAGTGGTAGGAGTGCCCCGAGACTGGGTACGGTTATTCCGCCGAGTTGCCACCGCGATCACGTTCTATAGGAACACGACTTCTGGGCAGGGACCTCAGGAGTAGATAGATATTATGTATTAGATGACTGTATATTTTTTGAGACTGAACATGATCGGGCATAAGCCCAAATTTTGTATGACCTTATGGATCCAAATTTTGTAAAGTTTTTGAACACTCTGACGATATATATACAGCGATGTTTGATGTGATGTGATAAATGTATCAAAATGTATAATGTTTTTTGGAATGATTAATATGCCAATCGATTGCTTGATTAGCTAATGAGTCTGCTAACCAATTGTCAGCTCGAGGAATATGAATGAAAGTTAAAAAATGAAAGGATCTTTGTAACAAACGTACCCTCAAGAACAATCGTAATAAAAATGGGTCTCGAACCTGATAAGTATTGTTCAACTGCGACACCACCAGCTGAGAGTCCAAGAAAACTACCAACGAATCAACACCCAAAGATATTTCCTCCGAGAGTAGATAAAAAACTGCAGTGTATTCTGCTATATTATTGGAAGCAGGACCAATGCAGACCCCTCTTGAAACTAACAGCTGACCGGAAGGATAATGAAGCACCCAAGCCATGGAAGCTAAGTTCCGGGTGTGTCTACTAGCACCATCGGCGAAACCAAAGTGACTCATGAAATCCGACACAACCTGCCAAATCAGATAAAAAACATCACCAACTCATGAAAGATCGAAAATCAACCAGATATATACAAAGAAAAACTACTATATACAAAAGCAACATGCCAAGCCGAAGCCTAGGCATAATACTTCTTCAAATAGAGCCCATTTCGGGGCTCCGACAACTCGTTCCCTTCAAAATCAACCAAGGTATACGCTCCTTTCTTAAGGACTTTTTTTACGATAAAGGGGCCATACCACATAGACTTAAACTTTCCTGCCCCCAGGGCATCTTTTTCTTGGGAATAGACCAAAACAAGGTCACCTTCTGAAAAAACCATGGGTTTGACCGCCTTGTCGTACTGAACTTTAACTCGGTTTTTATGCACTTCATTCATCGTGGCAGCATCTCGACGCTGCTCATCAAGATGTTCCAGATGAAGGAGCCGTTCTTCAAGACTAGAAGTGTTAGGAAGAAGTTCAACAGCTAACTTAAGAGAAGAAATCTTGCATTCAATGGGAAATACGGATTCCACCCCGTGCACTAGCTGAAACGAAGTAAAGCCAGTTGTAGTTTTCACTGACGTCCTGTATGCCCAAAGTGCAGGATATAGCATAATATGCCAGTTGGATCTAGCTTTATCAATTTTCCTTTGAAGAATTGTCTTCAAGGTTTTGTTCACGGCTTCCACTTGCCCATTGGCCTGAGGATAATATGGAGATGAATGCTCCTGCCGGAAACCCAATTTGAGAGCCAACTCAGCCATCATACTATTCTGAAAATGACTGCCATGGTCAGTGACAATCTCTCTAGGAATACCAAAACGAGCGATAACTTGGTTGAAAAGGAACAGAGCTGCAGTCTCACCATCGTTCCCAAAAGTAGGCATAGCCTCGACCCACTTCGTAAAGTAGTCTACTGCTACAATAATGTACTTGTGACCTTTAGCCGAAGGTAGGTTACAAGTAGTATAATCAATACCCCACTTTGTAAAGGGACTGACAGTAATGACTGGAAAAAGCGGAGCTGGATGAGCGCGCATTTTTCGAGTATAGACTTGACACGGATGACACTTTTTGACCGATTCGATACAATCCTTGAAAATCGAGGGCCAAAAGTACCCAGCACGCAAGATTTTTTGGGCTGTAACAAGCCCAGATAAATGACCCCCACAAGCTCCACTGTGGGAATCATTCAGCACAGCCTCAACTTCTTTGAGAGTTAAGCAGCGTCTCAAGATTGAATCAACCCCTCGACGGTATAAAGCATCACCAATAATCAAATAATTCTTGGCCAAGTGACGAAACTTACGACGCTCATCTTTCGAAAAAGTAGAGGGAAACTTCGCAGTCTGGAGATACACAATCATATCTCCGTACCAAGGATCCTGTGAAGAGATAAGAAACAAATGTTCATTCGGAAAGGATTCATCATAGATCATCTCCTGCCCACAGGGCAAATCAATTCTGCGAAAAATAATGATTTCTTGGACTTGGCAGACATAAACTCAAGATCAAATCCCTATAAAATCACAATCCATCTATTGTATTTGCCCCCAATCACTCGCCTACTGAGGACAAACTGAAATGGATTGGCCGCTGCCAAAGCATAAGTTTTGCGAAGAATAATGTAATTCCGAAGTCGCTGCACAGCATGAACTGCTGCTAAAGCTAATTTTTCTATCGGAGTGTACCGGAGTTCAGGTCATACCAAGCCTCGAATAAGGTAGTAAATAACATGCTCTGCAAGAGCATCATCCTCCTGAGCCAGAACCATACCAATAGTAGATTCTGCTGCTGCCAGATACAAAAGGAAATCCCTGCTATAATCAGGTGGACTCAATAAAGGAGCAGAGGTCAATGATTTTTTCAAAGCATCGAACGAGCGTTGAGCGAAGTCATCCCAAAGAAATGGAACTCCCTTCTTCAACAATCTCATAAATCCCTTTGTAACTTCAGCATAATTTACGATAAATCTCCAAAGAAAATTAGACTTTCCTTGTAGACTTTGACGCTGACGGATAGAGGACGGGGGAGGCAATCGAAGTATTGCCTCAACCTTGAAGGGATCTACCCTAATACCTTCCTTAGACACAATGAATCCCAATAACCGACCGGATGTAACCGCGAAAACGCACTTGTTCGGATTCAATCTAATCTTATAGAACCGACATCGTTCAAATATTTGCCGGAGGTGAGCAGGATGATGCATCCTCTTTCGAGAATGAGCAGCTACATCATCCAAGTACGCCTCAATAATATTTTTGATGTCGTGGAAGGCATATGACATGGCCCGCTGAAAGGTAGCCCTAGCATTTTTAAGACCAAAAGGCATCTTCTTGTATGCAAATGTACCCCAGGGACAAATAAAGGCAGTCTTATGCTGATCTTCAGGACGGATAGTAATCTGATTATATCCAGAGAAACCGTCCATGAAGGAGAAAATCTCATTACCAGCACACTCGTCAATGATCTGATCAATAAATGGTGTGGGGTAATTATCTTTAGGACATGCTTTATTTAGGTCTCTGAAATCGATGCAAACTCGAATCGTTACTTGCTTTTTATCTACGGGAATGGGGTTTGAAACCCATTCAGTCAAAGGAACAAAGAAAATGAATCCCGCCTTAAGCAGCTTCTCAACCTTAGCTTTGATAGCTGCTGTCTTCCTAGGATTGACCAGACGAAGTTTTTGCCTCACCGGCTTAGCATTTTCATAAGTCTTGATCTCATGCTGGACAATAGATGGGTCTATACCAGGCATTTCCTCATAAGACCAAGCGAATACATCCCTATACTCTTTAAAGAGCTCGGTGTAAATTTGAACCTCTTCACGGGAACATTCAGCTCCGATGAAGACATTCTCGATAATATTGGGATCCCTAGAAATGTTCACCAGGATAGTAGGAGAAATCACAGCCATGTTCCCTTCAGCATAAACCTATGTTGGTGCTAAAGGGTTCAAGACTGGGTGAACAGGACCAGGAGACGGAGGACTTGGAAAACTCGTTTCAACTTTGCTCAAGTTAGGTAAAAAGTAAGAACGATGATGCAAGTCATCCCATGGTCTATCTATACCAGTCATGGCTTCCAGGATGGCCTCTTCAGATGGAAGAGTGGTATCAAGGCAATCCTGGGCCGAAGAAGAACTAAGTGTCCAAGCCGGAGCCACATCCCCATCCAACTCTTCCGGTGACAGAGGATCTGGGATGGATTCTGCAGAGTCAACAATAGACTGATATGCAATCTCAGCTACAGAAATAGGAAATGCCATTCCACCCACTTGACCTTCCGCTAATGTGGCAGTAGGGGAAGGTAAGGTCCAAGGGTCCGAAAAATAATGAGTTTTGAAAAACTCTCTTCGAAGAGGAGCCTTGGAGGATGAAATTGCATTAATATGAACCGTAGGAGGAGGAATATCGAAAGTACCCATCAAGGTAGAATACATTCCAACTCCTAAATTCTCAACAGGCGCCTTAGAATTATCCAACTTAGAAACAGATGAGTCAGTAGACGCATTCGGGTCTACGGGAGGACAGTCCAGTTGATCCACTGTAACGATCCTCCCTTCGTGAGGGAAACATATAATGTGAAATAATGAGGATGCAATGGCATCCATCTCATAAATCCAGTTTCCCCCCAACAGAAAGTTGTAGTCCAAGCTTGCATCCACTACCTCAACCTCTATATTGACAGTTTTTCCCCCAACATAGATGGGCAAAGCTGGGACAATACCATGGGGTCTGTGAGAATGACCATCGAATGCAGTTAGAAGAGTGGTATATGGAACAAATTTTGGAGATCCAAGTGTCTTCCAGCATGCGAGAGACATCACGCATGTGGAAGCACCCTCATCAAAAACCGTCCGAAATATGTTACACTTCCGGTACGATGATTTAATATGAAAAGCCATGTGATGAGGAAGTCTCTTCTTAAAATTAGACATATCAAAAGTAATCAGAAGAGAATTTTTTGGATCAATAGCCCCAATGGCAGTGAGCAAAGCACTGCGCTGAGCCGGACAAGACTGGAGTACCTCTGAAGTCGACATAGCACAAGGACTCTGCGCCAGATCTTCTACAATCGAGTAGTTCTGGGCAGCCCTCACATTTGGATTAATCGTTGATCGCTTAGAAGATGCTTTGGGCATCCGAGGCATAGACTCAACAGTAGGCTTGGTAATGTGAAGCGGCTCAGTAGCATCAGGAACATCCTTAGCTTTCGAAGACTCTTCTCTGCCATAATCACGGGATCTCGTAGCGATATCCGCGTGAGCACTCATCATGAAAATGTTCAATGGAATTTCCCCTTCCTGGGTGCCCCCAGAGGAAGCCCCAGGATTTTGATTTGCGCCAACAACTAATTGTTGCCCTTGGGGAAAAGGGTTTGTTAACACAGCTTGGGAACTAGAAGAACCCTGCTAGGCTAACAAGCGCTGCGCATCCTGAATTTTAGGGCAAAGGTGTGTAATATGGTCTCCAGCACATAGCTTGCATGGAAAATTCACTTTCCTTTTCTCCTTTGGACCCTCACCAACATGCTCGTTGATTTTATTTGCCTTACCCTTCCCATTATTGCCCTTTTTCTTATTATTTTGTCCCTTCTTCTTCCCTTCGGATTGTTGATTTCCTTTGGGATCAGAAGCTTGGACAGCATTTATGGACAAAGACTGGGAAGGTGATGACTCAGCAGGCACAGCCTGACCAGAAGGAGCAGATTGTAAAGACAACTGCTGCAGTTGAGTAAGTAGGCTGGCTGCACCACTATTGATCGATCCAATCAGTCCGTCACCATGAGGACCAGGCTTAGTTTTAGATAAATCTAATTTGGAGCGAGGAGCATTGGGCAGATACTTATGGAGGACCCCAGACTGAGAATAGATCAACTCAAGCTGTTGGGCCCTAAAAATGGCCTGCTCCTCGGAAAATACCTCGGAGAGGGATACATATTTTGAAATATCTGACTACAGGGATTTCAGAAACCATTCCAAAAGGAATTCACCTGGAATATGAGCTTTAATCAGCCTCTTCCTTCTCCTCCATTCCTGAATGTGATCATAAACGTGGGTTGCGTCGTCTTGCTTAAAATTAGCTAGGAGTTCAGTCCCAGCGTCATATCGGACAGGCAACTGAAAATGGTTCAGAAATGTAACAGCCAGTTCTCCAAATGTAGCAAAACTGCCCCCAGTTAGCTCAATATACCATTTGGCAGCGTTTCCAGTTAGGGTACGTTGAAATAATCTCAACCTAATCGAATCATCGATCAGGGAGTTCGAAGAACACCATAAATGGAAAGTAGTAATGTGGTCAGCCGGATCTTCTCCATTCTTACCTTCAAACTTTGGAATGTCTGAAGGAAGTTTGGTGGGAACCGGAGGCCACCCCGAACTATAACGAATCGGATCATTAGTCAACTTCGACAGATCTGGAAAGTTTAACGTTGCCAGAAAAGGTAAGCGAAGTGGAGCCTGAGGATTCCATCCTTGATGGGATGGATTCCCAACATTCTGAAAAGAATACCCTGGATTTGATGAGGCACCAGGTTGCTAAAAAGGACTCGTAGAAAAAGGAGAAGAACCTCCTCCCAACGCAGAGTTACCAAAGCCCAGACCAGTTCCCCCCGCTGAAGTATGAAATGAAGAGGAAAGCCCCTGATAGGGGTTCCAGGCATTAGAAAGAGGATAAAAGGTCTGGTAAGCACTCGACGAAGGGAAAGAAGTATTCCCTTGGTGACCAGCGTAAAACTGATTCCCTGCCCCCACTGTAGTGAATACAAGGTTCCATCCTGTAAAAGTGGTCGAATTCTGACCTCCAGAACAAGGATTGAAACTCTGGGTCTGAGAAGTAAACGGAAAGGACCCTAAAGAAGGATTGGAACTAGGAATGTGCCTAATTCCAAAGGGGAACCCTTGAAAAGAAGCTGATCCACTAGCCACGGAAGACATGGGCGTAGATCCAGCTGCAGCAGCGGAAAAGGAAAAAGAAGGAATCCCACTAGTGGGCATTCCGAAACAGAAGGGACCAAAATGAGAAGCGTGTGCTTGGGTGAAACTAGAGCCAAACATAGTAGCACTAGAAGCAATCGAAGATAAAGAAATAGTGCCCCCTCCTTCAACAGAAGCAGGAGTCTGAATGCCTGCAGCACTCACAGCAGAAGCCGCGTTCCCAGCCGTGGCCATCGAAAGGTATGAATAATACGGAGGATCTTCTGGTCTCTCTGACTCAGGTCTGATGTATTGAAAAACGAAGGGATAATCAGGAGGAAGAGGAGATGGACCTGACCTAGGAGGTTCAGGTAATTCCTCGATTTGAAAATCTTCTTCCTGAGGAAATAAAACTCGCGAGGTGAGAGGAACGCTCCTCTCGAAACCGACACCAGAATCAGCTACGAAACCTTCAGACCCTTGTGGAGGATCTCTCTCCACTACGTTAGACGTCACAGGGTGGTAACCACCTGCTAAATCACTCCTACGCCTTCTCGAAGAAGGCTCTGAACTCTCGGGAGATAACCCCCGGATTCTCCTCGATCAACGAGGCGCTTGATCAGCCACTTTTATAGATTTTAAATTAGACTCAAAAAAGTGAAAAGCTAGGCAAGCTAGGAGCAAAGAGAACTCACTATAATAAAAATCCCTGAGATACAATCAAGCAAACAGCCTTCAAGTATTTCCGCTCTGGGTGATGAGGACCGGACACCAAAATACAGGAAAGTGAAATATAGGACCTCTCGAAAGCAGTCTGGGATAATTACGGCCCAGGCCTACTAGCAAAGGTATTAGAAATAGTTACGCTGACCTCCTAACGATAGCCTTTTCCGGCTCAAGCACCCAAGCTTCACAAGGGCACCCCCCAGAAGTACTGTTGAAAGTGATGCGACGTCTGCCTCAGGTACCACGGGTATTCCCCCCCGCAGTCACCTGTGTGGAACCTAGGAGTGGCAACTATGGGCACCAATCCATGTCAGAAGCTGGGCAGAACGGTCTTGAGGTCAGATTCAACTAATCAGAGAGGGGGTATCCCTCTTCTCAGCCTTCACTTCCCCTCGCGCTTGAATCTTTGGAGGAGAGCTTTCCCGGTCCACCTAACGGAGTTGGATTTCGCTCAATTAATCAACTTCTATGTTTTGTTTGAGCGGCCTTGGAGAGTTAACTCTCCACTCACCTAATCCAAGGCCCTACAACCTAGCTAGTTGGTGTATGACACTTAGAAAACTTGCTAGTTTATTTTAAATTAAATCGCTTATTTTAATTGGCTGTTATGTTAAGTCAAAGGGATGCGGAAATGAAACTTATGGTGTTTTGACGCAGAAAGAAATTAATAAAAACCAAACTACATGCAAATGCAGTTATTGTCTTTCGATGAAAAGCAACTTCTACATGGGTTCTACGAGATTAAAAATTGTATTTTTTCTTTTCAGATAGCAAACTCACACTCACAAAAACTATGAAAATGACTAAATGCTTAAGTGCACCTGATGCAAATCACTACAAGCATGCAAATTCTAAGATGCAAAATCTCCTAAAGCAGAGTGAAATTTCCCAAATATCCTTCAGTTTTATCTCTTTTTGGTTGTCCAGAAAGCTAGTTCCCAAAATCAAGAACTCTTAATATGAAGACACCAAAAATGCTTAAAAACAAGAGGAAGAAATCAATGACAACTCCTTTCCAAAATCAAGCCAAAATCCAAAGGCAAGAAACCTCAACAAAGCTTCAAAAGATACAAAGAAATGAAAACAAAAATGAAAAAACAAAAGCAAACAACAAAGCAAAATGTTTTTTGAGATTTTGAGTTTTATAAAAGAGTTCGAAAAGACCAAGTAAAACTATAAAATTCCAAGCCAAACAACATTGAATTTCAAGAAAAAACTTCACAAATGCTCCAAATATTATAAGGCTAACTAGTAGCAAGATCAATATGAGCAAAAGAAGACAAGAAAACTCAGCCACTCAGCCTAGAAGAATAGTACAACCTTGCCGCAAACAAAAACTCCAAAGAACCAAGAAAGACTCTTCAAAAATTGCAACAAGACCTAGCCAACTTAACTCAAGAAAACCAACCAAGAAATGGGCAAAAATCGTAGCGCAAAGCAAAACAAAAACATAGGAAAGAGTAAATGAGCAGGAGCTCTCTGTTCTGATGAAGCAGAACAGCCAAGAATCCCCCGAAAGAGATCTTGGTACTCAAACCAGAAATGCCAGCACAAGAAACACTTTGCCAAAAAGACTAGTTTTCAATCAAACAAAAGAGAGAAAATACCAAAGACCACTTTCTTCACAATCCAGAGGGTCACAACTTAGCAAATCTAACACGGGCGCCCTCGGGCCAAATGACCCAACCCGACCCGAACAGACGCCCTCACCCGGCACGCCCACCCTAACGGACGCCCTCGGGCCAAACGACCTGACCCGACCCGAACGAACACCCTCACCCGGCACGACCAAACGACCCGACCCGACGCGAATGGACGCCCTCACCCGGCACGACCAAATGACCCGACCTGACCCGAACGGACGCCCTCACCTGGCACGCCCACCCGAACGGACGCCCTCGGGCCAAACGACCCGACAAGACCCGAACGGTCGCCCTCACCCGGCACGACCAAACGACCCGACCCGACCCGAACGGACGCCCTCACCCGGCACGCCCACTCGACCCGACCCGAACAGACGCCCTCACCCGGCACGCCTACCTGAACGGACGCCATTGGGCTAAACGACCCGACCCGACCCGAACAGACGCACTCACCCGGCACGACCCGACCCAAATGGACGCCCTCACCCGGCACGACCAAACGACCCAGCCCGAACGGACGCCCTTGGGCCAAACAACCCGAACCGACCTGAACGGACGCCCTTGGGCCAAACGACCTGACCCAACCCGAACGGATGCCCTCACCCAGCACGACCAAACAACCCGACCCGAACGACGCCCTCACCCGGCATGACCAAACGACCCGACCAAACGGACACACATGGGAGAAAACAGCAAACGGGCCGCCCGAACGTGCACAAGGCACACGGGCGCCCTCCGACCAAATGGCCCGACCCGAATGGACGCCCTCACCCAGTGCCACACGGCCCGCCCGACCGAACGGACGCACATGGGAGAAAATGGCAAACGGGTCGCTCGGACGTGCACAAGGCACCCGGGCAGTCACAACTTAGCAAATCTGATACGGGCACCCTCGGCCCAAACGACCCGACCCGAACGCGTTCGGCCGGGCACCCTCACTCGGCGTGACAGGGCACGCCCGACCCGACCCGAACGCGTTTGGCCCAGCACCCTCACCCAGCGCACCCGACCCAACCCGACCCAACCCGACCCGAACGCATTTGGCCCGGCACCCTCACCCAGCGTGCCCGACCTGACCCGAATGCCTTTGGCCGGGCGCCTTCACCCGGTGCGCCCGACCCCACCCGAACGCGTTTGGCTGGGCGAGTCGGGTGACCCACGACTGGGCGCCTCTGCACGAACTGCACGACAGTGCGGAAGCCATTCCGGGAGCGTCCAGAGTCAGAATTGAGTGCCGTAAATTACAGAATGTGCGTATTGACGGGCCGCATCTAACTGTATAGTTGGGAAGTGGATTGGACACACAGGGAGCTTGAGAGACGGTCTAAACTAATTTGCAGTGCCGATTTGAGTGACTCGACAGTACTTGGGCAGTTTTGTGCAGGATATTCCCAAGGTGAATTCTGATGATTGTAAATGATTGTTGTAGGCTAGTTTGATGGTTCACAAGCCTTAGAGCTTGGTCAAAAGGCTAACTTGCCTTGCCAAGGAGCAGAAGTGGCTTCTGCTGGATTGGAACATATTATTTCATATTTATGAAACGTATTATCGGTCGGACTCATTATTAACAGGGAATTGCCCCTCCCTTGTATGTATGAGCATACTTGTGGATTGATAATGATGTTTATGTTTATTTCCACATATCGAGAGAACCTTTGGTTAATAGCTAACAAGTGTTGCTAAAGGCGTAGTCTATATACTTGAGTATTTGGAAAAAGAAAAAAGTACGGTAGTGCCGCACCTGTCTATAGCGTGGTTGAAAGACACCGAAGGTATAGGGGCGTGAAAACTAGGCACACGAGTGGTCACAACTTAGCATTTTCGATACGGCCTCCCTCACACGACCCGACCCGAACGCGTTTCCTTGGGCGCCCTCACACGGCACAACCTGACCCGCCCTAACGAAGGCACAAAGGAGCAAACGGCAATCCGGTTTCACGAACGTGCACAAGGCAAAGGGGTGGTCACAACTTAGCATTTTTTATACGGCCTCATTCACACGACCCGACCCGAACACATTTCCTTACGCGCCCTCACACGCTACGACCCGACTCGCCCGAACGAAGGCACAAGGGAGAAAATGGAAAACGGGTCGCACGAACGTGCACAAGGCACATGAGCAGTCACAACTTAGAATTTTTTATACGGCCCCCCTCACACGGCATGACCCGACCCGACCCGCCCGAACGAAGGCACAAGGGAGAAAATCAGAAACTGGCCGCGTGAACGTGCACAAGGCACGCGGGCGGTCACAACTTAGCATTTTTTATACGGCCGCCCTCACACGACCTGACCCGAACGTGTTTCCTTGGGTGCCCTCACGCGACTCGACCCGACCGAACGCGTTTCCCTGCTCGAAGGTATGCATCCCATAGTGCATCAAAATCAAGACCAGTCTCGATCTCAGTTCCTCAGTGAACCAGATACTGCAAGATCATTGTAGTATGAAGCCTCCAATGAATGAAACTCCATCATGAACTCCCACGCATCATCCTATCCAAAGCGTTGGCAAGCATACTTGTATTGCCCACGAGTGCCAACACAAGTTGTTCTCACCCTGCAAGTCATATGAATGTGCTCGTAGGCTGCTCATCCAACCAATGTCTTGTTGCTCAAAGTGAACAACTTCCATCAGCCCATCTATAAAAGATCTCCATGTAGCACCAACAATCGATCATGCTCAGCATATTCCTTCTTGACACTCCTCCATGATGCTCATAAGTGGGCACCCAGTAAGTGCACCTGCATAATGTCTCCACATAATGTCCTACCATGCCCTCATGTCAATGTACATGACTTTGGTTGCCCATGTGTCCATCAAGAGTAGACTCGCCTCAACCCTAGTCACCATCATGTGTATAGTGTACAGGTTAAGTGCCCTCGGTGACTTCTACCATCATCATCATGGGTAATTCCTCCAAGGCTTCTCCCCCGCTAAAGGTGCACCAAGAGTTCCTTCTTGGTTGTAAGCCATGAAGAAGTCTACCCAGACAATGTGCCCTACCACCAAGGCAGTCCATGAGTCATGCTGGGCACCTAGCCAGTTTCCATGTGGCTAAGCATGACCCGTATCTATCACAGAGATCATCAAGTTCCACCCTTGTCATGGGAATTTGAACCTACTAGAGCGAGGTCACAAATTTCCCTATCAAGGCCTACAACAAGAAATGATCCCCTTGCTTCCCCAATTTACAAGGTTCCATCATAGTCATCCGAGGAAAGGTCCTCCATGGTATTGGAAAAGAAGTCATCTTCTTTCCCATCCCTACATATGGTCCATCTCCCAGATGCTCAATTGAAACACGAGCCATGTCTTCATGAAGAATCTCTAAGCGAGTGTCCTCCGTCCTCATCAATGTATGCAATGCTTCCGATCCTAGTACCGCCTGCTCATAAAGTTCCTCCTCGATCATTGTCACTTCTGCAACATTTTCATGTGGTTCATCCCCCAATGCCTGCAATGTGCTTGGTCCAGGTTCAACTTGTTCCACGACTTCTTCCTCGATCATATCCGCATCCTCAACATCCTCCCCAGAATCATCCATCACCGATGCTTGCGATGTGCTTGGCCCTGGTCCAACCTATTCATCAAGTTCATCCTCGACTTCTACCACATATGCAACATCCTTGTGAGAATCGTCCACCATCAATGCTTGTAATGTGCTTGGTCCTGGTCCAACTTGCTCATCATCTTCTTCCTTGACTTCAATCACATCTACAACATCCTTTGGTTCGCCCACAATGGGCTTCATGCCACCATGCTTCATCTTTCCAAGGTCTCTAAGCTTGAGAAGCTTATCAAGTAACTTCCTTCGCTCTTCTTCCACCTTGTCCATTTCTGCTCGGAGAATTCTCACTTTCTTCATAAGTCGAAACATTTCATATTTTCTCATGCCAGATGTCCTCCTCTTGCACAATGTATCAATGGTCCAACTCGCCTCATCAAACTCCTTTTCCACTTCCTTCGACTTCTCTTTGATTTCTTTGAAGTTCATTTCCAATGAAACTAACTCATCCATCTAGCTTCAATACCACCTGCAACACTGCAACGGTATCCCTACTCAATAATAATAATAATAATAAAAGCCACAAAAATGTAGCTCTGATACCAACTGTCATGCCCTTATATTTGTGGTAGTCTCCCAACCGCTCTATAGATGGGTGCGGCACTACCTTATTTTTCTCTTTTCAAATACTCAATAAGTAAACTACGCCTAACTCAACACTTGTTTAATTAATATTCCAAAGTGCACCTGTGCGGAAATAAAACAGCAATAAACATCAATATCAAGCCACATGAACACCCATACATTCAAGGGAGGGGAAAATCCCGTTAATAAGTCTGCCCAATATTATGCTTCAATAAATATGTACAATCTGCAATAACTATAAAACCAAGCCTCCATAAACCATTTATGCTTCTTTCCAAATGTGCTTGTACCTGGGTCTAGCCTTAACAACTTCCCAACAGTGCAAAAAATCCAAAGGAACCCCAAAATTCCCTTTTAGAACATGTTTATGAAGTCTGCGCGAATTCTGGTTCGAGTGGGTCACTTGGGTCACAGACGCCCTCGGCACCCTAAACGCATTTCCGCACGTGGGTCACCGGGGTCACGGTCTGCACGCGTTTCCTGAACGTGTTCGACTTGACCTGACCCTGATGAACAAACTTCACGCCTTCAAACAATGTTCCGCGCGTCCGGAACGCGGGCGCGCTGCACGAACCCGACTCGACCTGAATGCGCCCGCCCTGAACACTGTTCTCCACACGTCTTGCGGAAGGAACCCGACTTGACCATGCACTAAACACTGCACCGCACGTGCCCTGTGGAAGGAA
Organism: Pinus albicaulis; assembly: GCA_034641835.2. Taxonomy (NCBI): domain Eukaryota; kingdom Viridiplantae; phylum Streptophyta; class Pinopsida; order Pinales; family Pinaceae; genus Pinus; species Pinus albicaulis. The sequence goes on along the minus strand of JAXQQM020073131.1, from coordinate 7,124 downwards.
CCTAACTTGACCTGCGGGTGAACGCCGAATGGGTTTTTACCCGACTCGACCCAGACTCTGTTTCCCTGCTGCGGCTTCGCCCTCCACCCTCGACCTTCACTCTGGCTCGAGCATTAGCTTGCCAATGGTGGAATCAGCAAGATGTTGATGTCCTTCTTTCTTTCCTTTATCATCCATCGCACGTCCTCCTTTCGTATGTGCCTTTGCCCACACATTGCTTCCATGGGTGGGGCTTGACCCATATAAGGCTGACCCAGTAAACGCCCATAAAGCCTTGGTTACGATGTGGCATTTCCTCCTTAACGTCGGCTTGCCACCATGGCCGGCCTATAAAACCTCCAAGCCAACACACGGCCATTTTTGGACGCGTTTATGCACGTCGCTCCTAAACGTCGCACGGTCACCGTGATAACGTTGCATAGTAGCCGAACGATGTTTTCGTCCGTCGGCGCGCCCGTCTAACCTTCCGTCGTGGTTTCCGTCGTTCGTCGCATGTCCACCGAACGCTTCCAACGCCTTCCGTCGTCGTCCTCGGCTCGTGGGTCTTACAAGGGCGGTTTCCATCGCGGCGGGCGTATAATTGGACGGTGTCCATTGAGAAGGGACATGGAAACCTTACATTTCGCACAGTTGGGCGACTGTCGTCACGGCGGGGCGAGGAAACCTGTCACGCCCCTAGACCTTCGGTGACCTTTCAACCGTGCTATAGACGGGGTGCGGCACTACCGTACTTCTCCTTTTCGTAATACTCCAGTATGTAGACTGCGCCTTTAGCAACACTTGTTAAATTAGTTAATCAAATGTTCTTTCAATGTGCGGAAAACATGAACATCATCATCACATCCACAGTGTACGCCCATACATACAAGGGAGGGGCAACTCCCAGTTAATAATGGGTCTGCCCGATAATATGTTTCATAAATACGAAATAGAGTATAAGTTCCAATCCAGCAAAAGACCCCCTTTGCTCTTTGGCAAGGCAATTCACTTTTTTTCCAAGCTTACAATGCTTGATAATCATTAACTAGCCCACAAAAATCGTTTACAGCACTAGAATTCACCTCGAGAATATCCTGCATAAAACTGCCCAAGTGCTACCGGGTCACTCGGGTCGGCACTGCAAATGATTTCAGACCTCCCTGTGAGCTCTCCGTCTGTCCAATCTGCTCCCCCAGCTATATGGTTAGCTCCGTCCCATCAAAAGGCACCTGCTTCAACTTTTGGCACTCAATTCTGACTCACGATGCCTTCAGAACGACCTCTGAACTGAAGCTCGGATCGTGCGGATGCCCTGCCCGACCCGACCTTGCATTGTGGACGCCCTGTAGAGAAGTTCCACATGCCCTGCACATCTGTCCCACGACTTGACCCGCGCACTGCCCGACTTGACCCGTCCTGTGGTGTGGATGCCCTGGGGAGGAATTCCGCACGCCCTGCATGTCAACAACCTGGCTCAACCCGCGCTCGCCTTGCATTCACCGCCGCTGTGTTTCCTTCACCAACGAGCTGTTGGCTTATCTCATGGTGCTCCAATGCACTCGCACTCAGATGCTTGCTTGATCATTGGTTGGATGACTTCTCCGTCATCCGCATGCCATATTAATACGCGTATCATGTCCGTGTCGTGGGTCACTCGGTCGACCCGAGATGACCCCCATCGTTCAGCTGTCCGCCCACTCGTGTAGCGTCGACCGCTCAACTCGTGCTTCGGTTCTATGACTCCGGCTACGCTGTGATGTTTTGACTGTAACTTCGCTTTTTCCAATTCCACCGCCGGCTATGTGCGACGCGCCCGTGCCGCTCGCCGCCACACACCCACGCCCGTGTGGTTACTGTGCGGCGGCTCGCCCATAACGTCACACGGCACCCGTTACCACGAACGCACCTCATGAAGTCTTGGGGCCTTACAAAACCCAACCTTCCCCGCATTTGGACAGCTTTCGCCACGACGAGGCGTGGAAACCCCAAGTTCCGGAGATGGACCAGGGGAGCGGTTTCCATCGCGCCGCGAAATGGGAGCCCCAAGTTCGCCAGGCTTGGGCGGTTCTTCGCCGTGCCGCGCGACAGAAACCACGAGTTCCGTAAAATTGGGCGATTATGGTCATGCCACGACATGGAAACCCA
>JAXQQM020070543.1:5000-112889 GCA_034641835.2 Pinus albicaulis | reverse complement strand
ATTATTACCAGAGAATTTGTATAAAACATTTGGGGGAAATTCTGACACTAAACAATAATCACACCTCATTTAACAATATAATTTCATAGATTGAATGATTTATATATTTGTAAGTGGGTAAAGTTTTGTTTCAATTTATAATTTCATATAGAAGTTTTTTGCTTCCTCTTGCAAGCGGGTTTGGAATCAAGAAATAGATAAATCTCGGCATGATGACCACCTTCATTGTTACTGTCCCCCAGGGTAGTTATTCTACCACTGCTAAGGTGGAGTAGGTAGCTAGGTGAAAAGTTTTAGGTTGTGAAAATTACTTGCTAACTTCATCAATAAAAATCACTAAATAAAGGAGGATACTCTGAACAAAGAAACTAAATTCATAAGAAAAAAAGGTCCATGACACCAAATTTCAACTTGGATTTTGGCCCATTGCCCCACTCTGAAAATGTGTCTTGCAATGAGAACAACCCTGATTGAATGATCCTACCTCTTAATTGATTAAAAAGAAGTGGATTATAAAAATCATAATTGCAAACCAATGATACCCTGAACAATCAACAGAGGGTGTGAACAAAGAAATTGAATTCATAATTGAATTCAACATTATTAACAACACAATATGAGAATTTAGACAACATTATTAACAACACAGTATGAGAAAATGTCATGAAATTAATTGAAAACATGTACAGAATATAAAAAATTATTAACATACTCGGCTCTGTGGTTGTTATACCTCGGCTCTATGGTCATTATACCAATATTTAAACATCAAAATATCAATTCACAGAAAACCATAAACCTTGAACCCTATATCTCAATTTACATAAATTGCTTTTAATTATCACAAAAACCCTACCCTAAACCTCAATATTACTAACAAAGTATGAGAAAATGACATAAACCCTAAACCCTATATCTCAATTTATGATAGTATGAGAAAATGCCACCATTATTAACAACACAGCATGAGAATTTAGACAACATTATTAACAACACAGTATGAGAAAATGTCATGAAATTAATTGAAAACATGTACAGAATATAAAACATTATTAACATACTCGGCTCTGTGGTGGTTATACCTCGGCTCTGTGGTGCTTACACCAATATTTAAACATCAAAATATCAATTTAAAGAACACCATAAACCCTAAACCCTATATCTCAATTTACAAAGATTGATTTTAATTAACACAAAAACCCTACCCTAAACCTCAACATTACTAACACAGTATGAGAAAATGACAAAACCCCTAAACCGTGTATCTCAATTTACAGAGATTCCTTCTAATTAACACAAAAAAACCCTCCCCTAAACCTCAACATTACTAAAACATATGAGAGAATGACATAAACCCTAAACCATGTATCTCAATTTACAAAGATTCCTTCTAATTAACACATAAACCCTACCCTAAACCTCAACATTACTAACATAGTATGAGAAAACATGTACAAAATATAAAACAGTTATACCTCGGCTCTCAGCTCTGTGGTGGATAAAAATATTTAAACATTTATAGGAAAACCAAACAATTTACTTTAAACATTTACAGAAAACCATAAACGCTATACCTGGAATCTCAATTTAGACAGATTATTTTAATTAACACAAAAAACCAGAAAATTTACTTTAAACATTTACAGAAAACCATAAACCCTAAACTCGGAATCTCAATTTACACATTCTTTTAATTAACACAAAAAACCAGTCAATTTACTTTAAACATTTACAGAAAACCATAAACCCTAAACCCGAAATCTCAATTGACACAGATTCTTTTAATTAACACATAAAATCACGAAATTACCAATTTACTTTAAACATTTACAGAAAACCATAAACCCTAAACCCAGAATCTCAATTTACACAGATTATTTTAATTAACACAAACAATCAAAAAATTACCAATTTACTTTAAACATTTATAGAAAACCATAAACCCTAAACCCTATATCTCAATTTATTCAGATTCTTTTAATTAACACAAAAAACCAGACAGACAATTTACAAAAAACCCAAGTGTTTAAAAACACAGTAAAATACAGTAAAGAAGTTGAACATAGAACATATCCTTTAGGTTAAATGTGTTTACAAACACATACATATGACTGGTAGGACATAATCCTACCTTAAGACTACTCTCCTCGAATTCCTCTTCCTCCTGGTCTTCCTCCTTACCAACTGCATTGTCCTCCTTGCCTTGCCATCCAACTACATTGTCCTTGGCCTCTGTATTGACCTGCAAAAAATGCAAAAACCCAATCATTCATAGAGACCAAACATTAAAAAACATGAAAAAACACTAAAAAAACTAAAGCCAATAGGGAAACGCACTTGAAAGCACAATTCACAGCATCCAGAGCTGAAAAATGCAGCTAAAAACACAATTTGGAGCACACAAAACTATAAGCCACGCAGTTCCAAACGCAGGTAAAACCACCACAGAGTCGAGGTATGACCACCACCACCACAGAGCTGAGGTATTCCCACCATAGAGCCGAGTAAAACCACCACAGAGTCGAGTTAAAACCACCACAGGGCCGAGCCGGGTAAAACCACCATAGAGCCGAATAAAACCACCATAGAGCCGAGGTATGACCACCACAAAGCCGAAGTATGACCACCACAGAGCCGAGTCAAAGCAGCATAGAGCTGAGGTATGACCAGCACAGAGCCGAGGTATGACCACCACAGAGCCGAGTATAACCACCACAGAAACGATTAAAACCACCACAAATCCAAGTATAACAATGACATAACCGAGAGTAAGCAGCACAGAGCCAAGCATAGCCACCAAAGAGCCAAGGTATAAAAACAAAGAGCCGAGGTATATAAACCACAGTGCCGAGGTTAAACCACCACAGATTCGAGGGTTAACAAACACAAAACTGAGGCATAACAGCCACAGAGTTGAGGGAATGACAGTTTTGTATGCCGTCGCGGTCGAACCAGGACCAGGAGAGCTTGAGCCAGGAGGGCACAGGTGCCATAAGGAGGGATGAAGCACACGAAGGGTGGTGGTGAAGGCGTCAACCATCAATGCTCCTCTGTGCAACAGTCGGAGCCAGAAACGAATAGTAAGCAGACCCGAAGCAAAAAACCAAGCTTCCTCGAGAAGCCTGCATTAAATCACAGGAGACGACCGGTTCAGAAGGTTGGTGACCGGTTTGACCAGTGGACGGTACCCGCCACATGCTTGCCCACATGATTGACAAGTGTCTTACATGCTATCGATCGGTCCAACGTGGCATGGGGACCAGTCATTGTTGAGGTGTCCAATGACTGACCCCTCTCCCTTAAGGGTCAACAAAAGTTGTGAATGTTTCAGAATATGTACTTTTTGTCCACATCCATTGCCCAAATGGCAAGCAAATATGGGCAGAGGCTCGATTTGAATATCTTTGAAATTCTTGGGTTTAGTAACTAATTTTAGATGCTCCAAACGCCAAGGCCTTCAAGGTCTTCAAATCATCTTTTATCCTCACATTTACCCTCATTTTCTAAATCTTCAACTTGGTGTCTGCAATTTTTTTTCAACTTTTCTTGATTCAGGTTTCTCTTTAATGGCTTCTCTTTTACATCCTGCAGCGTGGTGACTGCCCTTTTGTAGCCCAAAACTCTATATTGGTCCCAGTAACCTCAACCTACAATGTCTTTAAAATTTCCCAATAAGAACTCCCAACACATTTTGATGTTGAAGCCCACCAATGATCCAGGTGGATATCGGTGGCCTCCCACCTATTCCATTTGGACCCGCAGCATCAATTCTTTCAGTTTTCTAGCTCAAGCACAGCTTACTATTTATAGCAGGTTTTCGGGTCCTGCACACCCGGAGCCGTTTTGGGGCATTAATAATCCAGGTGGATATTGGTGGCCACCCATCGAATCCATTTGAACCCCCACCATCAGTTATTTCAGTTTGTAAGTTTCGGCACAACTTACTATTTTTAGCAGTTTTTCGGGTCTTAAACTTCCGGAGCTGTTTTGAGGCCCTAAACGACGTTTTTTGGGAAAATGGAGAGCAACATGGGTCCATGGACCGATGTTGCTCATTCAAAAATTGTACTCGGATAGATCTTTCTAACGAGCTATTGAGCGCGTCAAACGGAGATCGGATGCCAAAGTTACGTCCCCGGGAAGTTGAACCACCAATTTACCCAAACGGGGCCCACAGTTTTGGCGCTTCATCTCCTATGGTTAGGGTTTTGGACCTTTCGGATTCTACATTCATTTCTCAACAATAAATAGGCCTAGGAGCACTCATTGTAACACCGATTCGAGCAGGAGCCGATACATCTCTTCTCGAGAGATAAGCGCTACGGTGCCCTAGCTCGCTTGTTCGATCATGTCTATGTTATGCAGTTCGTACATGGGAGCCGATACATCTCTTCTCGGAGATAAGCGCTACCGGTACCCTAGCCGCCGGATCTGTCGTATGCATTGTAATACGGTTCAGAATTTGGTAGCCGCCACATCTCTTCTCGGGGATACGCGCCGGTACCTAGCTCATCTGTTCCGTATATGCAGCAACAAGCTGCGAGCCTCAATGTAACACGGTTTAGAACTGCCGTATGCTATCTCTTTTCTGGAATACGCTACTCGGCGCTACAGCTTATTCCGTATGTTTGTCGACTTATTGCAGTCATTCTTTTATTAATAAAATGAAGCATTATTTCCGCTGCATCTCTGTATCTATGGTTATATCTGTACTCTGTTGCGTTCCTGCATAAAATCCGGATCAGTGGTATCAGAGGGGGTCTGCTCTTTCTCTGTTTTTCTCTTCATGTCCCCAACGCGGCCAGGGTATAAGCAGTTCAACCTCGCAACCCCGACGACCCCCCATGGCGGAAGGAAAGAAGGACGAGGGAGCAGGAGATCCTATAAAAATCTTGCTCGAGGATGCCCTCGAGAAATAGAGGAACGCGATGATGGACAAAATTTTTTTTCAGATCCTTCAATGGTTGCCCACCAGTGGCACATCTAAATCCAACACCAAGTTCAGCAAAATTCCCCCCCCCCCCCATGGAGGAACTTAACGCAATGGAGACCATTGCTTCCTAAGGAGGGAGGAATGATCCAGGTGGATATCGGTGGCCTCCCACCTATTCCATTTGGACCCGCAGCATCAATTCTTTCAGTTTTTCAGCTTCAGCACAGCTTACTATTTATAGCAGGTTTTCGGGTCCTGCACACCCGGAGCCGTTTCGGGGCATTAATAATCCAGGTGGATATTGGTGGCCACCCATCGAGTCCATTTGAACCCCCACCATCAGTTATTTCAGTTTGTAAGTTTCGGCACAACTTACTATTTTTAGCAGTTTTTCGGGTCTTAAACTTCCGGAGCTGTTTTGAGGCCCTAAACGACGTTTTTTGGGAAAACGGAGAGCAACATGGGTCCATGGACCGATGTTGCTCGTTCAAAAATTGTACTCCTCAGATAGATCTTTCTAACGAGCTATTGAGCGCATCAAACGGAGGTCGGATGCCAAAGTTACGTCCCCGGGAAGTTGAACCACCAATTTACCCAAACGGGGCCCACAGTTTTCGCGCTTCATCTCCTACGGTTAGGGTTTTGGACCTTTCGGATTCTACATTGTTTCTCAACAATAAATAGGCCCTCGAGCCTCATTGTAACACAGTTCAGGGGGCTGGGAGCCGATACATCTCTTCTCAGAGATAAGTGCTACCAGTGCCCTAGCTCGCTTGTTCTGATCATGTCTATATTGTAACACAGTTCAGGGGGCTGGGAGCCGATACATCTCTTCTCAGAGATAAGCGCTACCAGTACCCTAGCTTGCCAGATCTCTATCATGTCTGCATTGTAATACAGTTCAAGGGCTGGTAGCCGCCACATCTCTTCTCAGGGATACGCTGCCAGTACCCTAGCTCATCTATTTCCATTATGTCTATAATAGGCCTGCGAGCCTCAATGTAACATAGTTTAGAGGCCTGCGTATGCTACATCTCTTCTCAGAGATACGCTACCAGCGCCCTGGCTTATTTCCATTATGTTTGTCAGCTTATTGCAGTCATTCTTTTATTAATAAAATGAAGCATTATTTCCGCTGCATCTCTGTATCTATGGTTATATCTGTACTCTGTTGCGTTCCTGCATAAAATCCGGATCAGTGGTATCAGAGGGGGTCTTCTCTTTCTCTGTTTTTCTCTTCATGTCCCCAACGCGGCCAGGGTATAAGCAGTTCAACCTCGCAACCCCGACGACCCCCCATGGCGGAAGGAAAGAAGGATGAGAGAGCAGGAGATCCTATAAAAATCTTGCTCGAGGATGCCCTCGAGAAACAGAGGAACGCGATGATGGACAAATTTTTTTTTCAGATCCTTCAATGGTTGCGCACCGGTGGCACATCTAAATCCAACACCAAGTTCAGCAAAATCCCCCCCCCATGGAGGAACTTAATGCAATGGAGACCATTGCTTCCTAAGGAGGGAGGAATGATCCAGGTGGATATCGGTGGCCTCCCACCTATTCCATTTGGACCCGCAGCATCAATTCTTTCAGTTTTCCAGCTTCGGCCACGGCTTACTATTCGGGTCACACTGCACACCGGGCCGTTTTTTGGGGCATTAATAATCCAGGTGGATATTGGTGGCCACCCACCGAGTCCATTTGAACCCCCACCATCAGTTATTTCAGTTTGTAAGTTTCGGCACAACTTACTATTTTTGGCAGTTTTTTGGGTCTTAAACTTCCGGAGCCGTTTTGAGGCCGTAAACGACGCTTTTTGGGAAAATGGAGAGCAGTTGATGAAGAAGAAAGATTCCTCTTCATTAACTTCACATCACTGTTTTCCTGGAACTTCTTGACAAATTCTTCTCTTGAGAGTGGTTTGTGATACAGCTTCAATCTATGACCATTCACAAGAAAAGTGACCTCTTCTTCATCTATTGCCCTGATTTTTATTGCTCCATTGTCAAAAATTCTCACAATTTCATATGGCCCAAGCCAATGTGTTTGAAATTTACCTTGAAAATCCTTGAACTTTGAATCAAACAAGAGAGCCCAGTCACCTTCTTTGAACTTCTTTTCCTTGATGTACTTGTCATGCCATCTAGTCCTTTGATGTTGGACTATACTTGTTTTCTGAACTGCATCTTGTCTGATCTCATCCAATTCATTAATCTACTCCAATCTATGCTTTTGTGCCTCTGATAGATCAAGTCCTAGCTGAACTGCCATTTTGAAAGTTTGAATCTGGAATTCTATGGGAAACAAAACTTGCTTTCCATAAACAAGTTCATAAGGAGTATGGCCTGTTGTGTTTCTCCATGTAGTTCTATAGGCCCACAAGGCTTCAGGAAGCCTATCTACCTAATCTCTTCTATGTAAATGAACAGTCTTTGTTAGGATTCCTTCAATGACCTTATTAGTAGATTCCACTTGACCATTTGCTTGTGGATGATAAGGAGTAGATTTTCTATGCCTGATTTTGTACCTCTCCATCATTTGTTCCACTAGCCTTGATGTGAATTGAGCTCCTTGATCTGTAACAATTTCTCTTGAGACACCAAAACGAGTAAAAATATCCTCAAAAAGAAAATTAACTACAGATAATTCAGTAGCAGAAAGTAATGGCTTGGCCTCTACCCATTTGGTAACATAATCAGTGCAAACTAATATATATTTCTTTTGTCTTCATGGAGGACTAATAGTTCCTACAAAATCTAAAGCCCATTTCTCAAAAGGTTCAATATGTACCTGAGGCTGCAATGGCATCTCACCTGAAGGAGAAGGTTTCCCTACCCTTTGGCAACTGTCACACCTTTTGACATACTCTTTAGCATCTTTAAAAGGGATGGCCAATAATATCCTAAATGAAGGATCTTATAAGTTGTCCTTTTATCAGCAAAGTGTCCGCCACAAGGTTCATCATGACATGCCTTGAGAATATCAGGCATCTCATCTTCCCGAACACATCTCCTAATGATAAAATCTGGACCTGTCTTGTATAACTCATTAGCAACCCATGAATATTTTGCACTGTCATAAATGATTTTTATTTTATCTCTTGCATTCATTATTGAAGGAAATTTTCTTGAAACTAAATAATTAGCAATGTCAGCAAACCAAGGAGTTTGAGTAGAAATTGCAAAAAGATATTCATCAGGAAATTGATCTTCAACTAGAGTGTCATCTTTGATTTTTTGGAGTCTAGATAGGAAATCAGCTACTGTGTTTTGTTTTCCAGGCCTATCTAGAATGGTAATGTTGAATTCTTGTAAAAGCAATAACCATCTTATGACTCTGCCATTAGTAATTGATTTGTTCATTAGGTATCTAATTGCAGAATGATCTATGTGAACAAAAGTTTCATAGCCTGTTATATAGTGTCTGAATTTGTTTATGGCATGAACAATAGCTAAAAATTCTTTTTCAGCTACAGTATAGTTTAACTCTGAAGGAGTCAAATTTTTACTGGTATAGTAGATGGCATAAGGAATCAGGTCTTTTTGTCCCAATACTGCTCCTAGAGCTGTATCTGAGGCATCTGTTGAAATATGAAAAGGTAGCTTCCAGTTAGGTCCCTTTAAAATAGGTGCTTCAAAAAAAAAAAAATTTAGGGTCTCAAAGGGTAACTGGCAATCAGAACTCCATTTGAATTCACAGTCTTTGGTAAGTAATTTGAAGAGTGGAGATGTTATCTTGGTGAATTTTTCTATAAATCTTTGATAATACCCTATAAATCCAAGAAAAATCCTAACATATTTTTGACAACTTGGAATAGATAAGTTAGAGATGACTTCAACTTTTGACTCATCAACTCTAATCCCATCCCCTGAAATGTGATGTCCTAAAACAATTCCTTCAGTAAACATCATAAAACACTTCTCATGACTAAGTGAAAGATTTGCTTCTTTACATCTTTTTAAAAAAATTTCCAAGTTTACTAAGGCTTCTTCAAATGTGTTTCCATAAACTGTGAAATCATCCATATATACCTTTACACAATCATGTATTAGATCTGAAAAGAATCCTAATAATGCCCCTTGAAATGTTTCAGGTGCATTGCATAATCCAAATGGCAATACTCGGTAAGCATAGGTACCCCAAGGACAGGTAAATGTGGTTTTGTCTTGATCCTCAAGTGCTACTTGAATTTGATTATAACCACTAAACCCATCTAGAAATGAGAAGTACTTTTTGCCATCTAAGGTATCTAACACCTGATCTATGAAAGGTAGGGGAAAATGATCTTTAAGAGTAGCTTTGTTTAATTCTCAGTAGTCAATACATACCCTCCATTTACCATTTTTCTTTGGCACAATTACCAAAGGAGAAACCCACTGACTATCTGAAATAGGATAGATAAAGTTGACATTCAACAATTTCTGCAATTCTTCTTTAACAATCTCCCTAAGATTTGGATTCATCCGTCTTTGAGGTTGTCTGACTGGTTTACAATTTTTCTCTATGTAGATGTGATGAGTGCAAGTCTTGAGGCTTATCCCTTTCATATCAGTGTACTGCCATGCATATGCAGAAGAATGTCTCTGTAAGATCTTGACTAGCTCTTCTTGTTGAGATTTTTCTAGGTTTTTGTTTATGTTTAAAGTTTTGCTTGAAAATATTTCACTTGTAGAGCTGCCAAATTTATCCATAGAATGAAGAGACATATGTCTTGATGATAAAAACTCAATGTTGAATTCTTCTTGGAATTGTTCATGTTTGTATTCCGAAGATGATTCAAAGTTTTCTAAAGTATTCAGAATTTGACTATCTTCACTAATTTCTGAAATTGTGAAGAGAGGTTGTAAGTCTTCTTCATCCTCTATCCATTGAGTATCATCTAAATCTGTAATTGTCCTTGCTGGAGGATACAAAGTGAATTTCTTAGTTGAACTACCATCAAAGATATACATATCACCGGATCTACAACTAATGAAAGCATCAGCTGTAGCTAACCAAGGTCTTCCTAATATAATAGGATGCCCTCCTAGATTATTCTTAGGAGTTAGGATCATGAAATCCACAAGGTACTCCCAAGAATCTAGGGACACTGGAATGTCTTCTATTACCCCATCAGGTTTGATCACAGATCTGTCTGCTAATTGTAATAATGTGGGTGTAAAGAGAATATTAGGAAGTTTCAGTTTATCCATGATTTGTCTACTCATGATATTGATTGCTGCTCCTAAATCAATGAGTGTGTTTTGTATCTCAATTCCATTGATGTGAATTTTAACAACTGGATTTCCTAGGTCTAGATACTTTGGAATAGCAATCTTACCCATCATGATATCTACTATTTTTCCTGCCAGTTGAATTTTCTTTATCTCTCTTATTCTTTTTCTTGTTTTCTTCATGCTCAACTCCTTTATTGTCTTTGCTAAAATTGGAATTTCCTTGATAGCTTGTAATAATGGAATCTTAATACAGACATTTCTCATCTCATCTAGGAAATCATAATTAGGCACCATAATTTGTTTTTCTACACCTCTATCAATTTGTAATCTTTCTGGAAAGGGAGGTGTAGGAGTGGATGTTGATGGCTGCTCTAATACAAGAGTTGAAATTATTGGTTCTTTTTGTTTTGGTTTTTCAATGTTTGGGTCCTGAAAATATGTGTCTTCTTCAAGACTTTTATTTTCCCGTAGAGAATCTTCCTCAGAGTTGTCTTGTTCTTGTATGATCACAGAAGGTTTCCTCTTTTCAAGTATTCTTCCAGACCTAAGTTGAACATCACTAAGGTCTAGAGGAGTAATTAAATAAGTTGTAAACTGTTGGCCTTCTATCATGTATGTATTCTGAGGATTTTTATTGTTGGGGTTTGGTATGGGTTGAGCAGGCAACTGATTTGATTTCTGAGGAAATGGTAATGGGAGTGGTTGATTTTGATGTTGTGGGTTCTGAGGATTTTGTTGAGGATTTTGTTGAGGATTTTGAGGAGAAAAATGTGGGTATGGTGGATAGGATGGTGGATATTGATAGTACTGGGAGTATCTTCCATAGGGATTTTGTGCTCCTTGTGCCCAAGCTTGAGATTGATTTTGAAATTGGGGCCAAGGTTGCTGCCAAGAATTCCAATTTAGTGGAGGTTGATTATACAATTGATCATGGAATCCTTGTGTTTGAGGTCCTTGTCAAGGCCTTCTAGAGACAAAATTGAGAGATTTTGTGGAATTTGTAGGAGTTTCCTCTTGAAAGACAACTTTAAGACCAGGAAGTGAAGGAAATCTCTTGGTTTCATGTTTTTCTGAACAAATTACACAGGTCTCTACAAATTTTGCATCCAAAGGACATTCTCTCAAGGCATGCTTCTTTCTACATTTGGGACAAAAGATTGCTAAGGCATCAGATTCAGCTTTTTGCTTGTTTTGTAACTTAAGGGTGTCTATTTGTTCACTAAGACTCCCTAAGATGTCAGATTTGAATTCATCAAGCATATTTCCTATCTCTGCCCTACTTACTGTCCCAGAAGCAGACTTACTTACCCTTGCAAGAGCAGGGTCTCTTGGACCTTTTACAGTTTTGGATTTCCCTCTTGAAAGGTTGATACATAACTCAGATATTTCAGGTAATGTGAGCTGAGATATATCCCCTTTTCCCATCATGTTAAGGATATCCAAGCATTCATCCCTAATTTTTTTCAACAAGAGAGCTTTTAAGGTGTCTTGATCTAAGTTCTCCATTTTTTCTCTTTTGATGTTGTAATGAAATCTCTCCAACAAATCTTCCAGGTTTTCATCTTCTTTTTGTAACATCTTAAACACTTCCTCCTTATGATTGACTGGCATACAATAATCCAAATACCTCTCTAGAAATGCTTGTTTCATGTCTTCCCATGTCCTAATAGAACCGTTGATCAAACTCATAAACCACTTCAATGCTGCTCCTTTCAATGTTGAAGGAAATAGTTTAAGTTTTTGAGCATCTTGTAAGTAGTCATAATTTCTACATAGGACTTCAAATTCAAATAGGAAGGTTTCAGGATCTTCAGTTTTAAGTCCATAGAAGTTTGGAAGGACAGAGGGTGAAATGTTTTTCATAGTTTTATTGGTTTCTTCATCTACTATAGGAAACCCAAAAGAGCTTCCCATTTCTCTTCTACCTCTTCCTCTACCTCCTTCTCCTTCTGCACCTCTACCTCCTTCTCCTCTACCTCTACCTCTACCCCCTCCAAATAATGTGTGTTCTCCATTAAAGACTCCTCCTCCCCCTTCTTCTACCATAGTTGATTCTTCTGTGGAAGTGGAAAAGTTTGTGTCTCTAGCAGGGGTCCTTGAATCTTCTTCTAAGACAGGTTCAGTGGATGAAGTGGAAGGTCTTTCTAATGGAATATCTGATCTTAAGTCTTCTGGAAGTCTAGGATCAGTAAAGGATGGAATGTGGGTCTGAGTTGGAGGTGTGCTGGCTCTTGGTCTGGGTGAAACAAGAGATGTTCTAGGAATCAAGCTTCTGATTCTTATGAATCTACCCCTTGAGTCTCTCTCTCTACGCATATCATTGTTTTTTTTTTTTTTTTTGAGTTAAGGAACAAGGCTACCTAGTTACACTTCCCCGGCAACGGCGCCAAAATGTTTGTGCTCAACTTAGTGTTCCTAAATTGAGTTCATTAATTGTCAACCAGGGCTAGTAAACTGCTGAAGTGTGGTGCACTATATGTGCCTAGGTATTTGTTTCTCACTACGTTGTGTTTAGTGTTTTATGATGTTTTTGGTTTTTTTGGTTTTATGTTTGAAAAGGGAAAGAACTAAGTGCTGGTGAAAAGAAGCTATTGGTTATATTAAAACATAACAAAGCCTAAACTATGGATGGCAAACAACAAATGCAAAGCTTGATAATGACTTCATTGCAAGGAAGTAAATCACAACATGAGCTTGAACTTATCCAATTCATTCATTAAAGATGTGTTGGAAGAGCTTGAGAAATGGACAAGTTAAGTGTAAATGAATTTCTCCTAAATAAACAATCAACTCACAATATTACAAAAAAAATGATTATTTGTAACACAGTAAGGTTTCTATTCTATATAATCCTATGATGTTGAAGTTACCCTTTTCTGCAACTTGACTTATCACTACTAGGCCTTATTCATAGGTTTAGAGATTTTCTAGAACAATGTTTGGGAAAAATGCTATAAGTGAATTTGTAAAAGGTTTGCAGAATAATCAAAGCCTTAAACTGATATTACTAACCCCTATTCATGAGATGACGTATCAATATAAATTCAGAACAAAAGTAAGTTGTAAATAATGACGGCCGAGAGAATAATTTTGACAACTAGTACTACTTGAAATGCAATGGATAACACTAGGCTGGAACGTAGTCTATCAATCTTAAAATACAGTGACTACACTAAACTAGAATGCCATTATTCTTTTCTTGAAACAAAATGAACTAAGACCGAAATAGAGTGCTACTAATCTACTTGAAGTACAGTGAACAGAGTTAAACTAGAATGCCATTATCAAACTTGAGATGTAGTGACAGAGCTAAACTAAATGCAATTATCCTCCGGAGTGTTCTAACTATATTAACATGCAACTAGTCTATGGAATTCTACAGCCCATCTCGTTCAATGTGAATGATATTTTGGAAGAGTTTGTAAAAGCAAGTCTGGCTGTATTATTCAATGCAATTGAACATAAACATAAGATTTGAAAGCAAATACAACTAGGATCTAAGATACCACAGCTGTTTCTTATTCATTGTTAATGATATTTTGGAAGAGTTTGTAGGAGTAAGACCGGCTATGACACTTAGTGTAAACAAGCAGAAATCATAAAATTCGAAAGGAAATGCAACTAAAATCTACAACACCACAGCTATGCCTTATTCATCGTGATGATATTTTGGAAGAGTTTATAAGATTAAGTCTATCTGTGATGATTAATGTAAACAAATATGAAACATAAACTTCAAAACTTGCTTAAGCTAGAAATGAAAAACGAAACTAAAAATAATTATCTAAGCCGTATAAACAAAGCTGCTCAGGTAGCAGGGGCCCTCTACCACCGGAGTAGCACGCAAAATCTACTTCAAGATTGACTCAGTGCTTTCAAAAAAATGATGCTTCTTCCATTAAAAGAGAAATTACTTCAAAACAGAGTGTTTTCGGACTTCTGAAATCTAGCAATTAAACACAAAATCTAACCTTGTCCCTCGGTTTCCTGAGCCATATTTATAAAAAAGTTACATAACTGTCTTGAGATAACCTAGGGATAATTTTCTTTTCAAATTAAAATCAAACTGGAACTCTGCTGGTGGTCTCGTAATATGATTAAGGACATCTGGACTGTCCTTGTCCTATTAGGAGTCTATCTCCTAGTTTGAGTTCCCATGTGCATAACCACCTACAGAATTCCGTTCAAACTTCGTGGAGAGCAACAAATGATGAGGGAATGATGTGGAATATGACCATATGTGTTTTTCTCTGAGATGACACCTGGAACCTGCGTAGACATGAAGACAGCTGCAGAATCGACAACTAGCTACAGAATGTCTGCATTCTGTAGCTAGATCTAGTTCAAAAAGTACTACAATGACAAAATCATAAAAACATAGCAAGTTAGTCATGATATATATTCTTAAAGAAATTTTAATTAATTCTATCGATCATTTGAGTCTGTAACTAATAATGGACAAAGGAAATGGAGTGGAATGTGGTGGAAGAAAGAACATCTTTGAAGCTCAACATGTTAGCCATCAGTATTTTTTGCATATTAGTGATGACTATATCTTCAGCTGAGTTTTCTAGAAACTGATTTCCTTATGTCAATATGTCATCCAGAAAACCCTCCCAAAACTTTTTTCGCCTTTCTACCTATTCAGTCCACCCCTGGCAAAACCACAACCTCCTTGTCAACAATCCTATCTAACCTCAGCCTTATTGGTCTGCCCATCAGCTTTAAAAGGCAAATCCACATCTGTTTCAAAGGTCTCCCCTATGTTAGGAAGTGGCGTTTAGGACATTTCACCTTTGGAAATCATCAAAAGGCCAAAAATCCCCCATCTGCAGCAGACCTACCATGACTAATCCCTTAATTTGCAAATGAAGTTGAAAAACAGCCTTAAGTCGCGCCACTCATATTCCCTAGGTCTCAGCACTGCATGAAGCCTATTCTCAAGCTGACTAGTAGGTTTTTCACTATGTTCTATGGTTCTACAAAGACAGGAAATATATTTCAATCTCATGGAGTAAATGTTTGAGTTTACAGTTAGAGGAACAGCTGCTTCTAAGTGTACTATGAGCCATGAGATGAAGCTGCAAAACAAAGGTCACTCATCAGGACCTTACAGCTCTTTCCAGCATGAAAATCACAGTAAGAAAGGGTCGCCACTGTCTCAGCAAAATGGTAAATTGTCAAGGCCCATAACCTCCTTCATTTACAAGCAGAGGGTTAAGGCGCCTCCTTCATCCACAAGCAGAGGGCGCAGGCCAGTTTTGACTCAGAAGGTTGCAAAAGTCCAGGTTTGCCTTTACTGAAACAATGAAACAATATCTTCAGGTTTCATAAATGTAATTGATGATCATAACAGGAATAGAGCTTGCGATATGCTAGCTCAAAAGAAAGGAAAGTCTGCTTTGATAAAGGAGCTCATCTCAAACTTTCAGAATCATGTGAATTGATGAAATGAAGAAGGCCTGTCATCAGTGAACATTCCAAAGCATAAGGACCCTGTCTATCCACAAGATCAAATAGAACAGATGATAACCAATGCCATTACACAGGCAGGAGAAAGTTCTTGGTTTTTTCAAGGAAACACTGACCTTCATAGTCACAAAGTTTGTTTGTTAAAATAATCAATCATGAGATGCAACAAGCCAAATGTTTAATTCACCCTTAGGACAATGCAGGGAGACAGTATTGCTCTGGCTAGGGTTTCTGCTGACACACAATGATGCTGGCAAGTGAACATACTTAGACTGATGTTTTCCAAGTGGTCTACTTAACATCACCTTCAGAGAAAGGCTGTCTCGAAAAAGAATTGTTAAAAAACCTTCAAACACCTTATCTAATGAAGAGCCTCCTCCATGCATGAGTAGAGGGCCAAGCTACTGCAGGGTGCTGAAACTGATTGATGCAAGAAAGCAGTGGAAGGATACCAAAGACTGAAACAAGGTCACTACACAGATGAATGACAGTTCTGATAATGTAAAGATACTGATACTCCTATTTCAAGAACTATCTGTCAGACAGTACATCTAGTTGAAAGGAGAAGGTATTGAACATATTGTATGTTATGAATGCCCAAGGAGCAGTTGATTTAAAAGGGGTTAAAGACATTCCATGATCACCTATCCAGAAATCTAAGGAAACCCTTTCTGAACAAACAAAGAAGTCTAGGGTGAAAGGATGCAACCTAAAAAGTGTATTTACAGTCCAGAGAAAAACTTGTGAAACACCTAGAAGCAGAAATTTATCACTGGGAAAGTAGAACAGTGACCAAGGTTGAGTCATAAAATGCATGATGACAGGTATACAATGCTATGAATAGAAAAAGAGACAATTTTTGAACATATGTGTGCCACTGATATCAAAAAGAAGACTTTTTCCTTAAGGAAGGGGTCAAGCATGCAAAACAATGTCATATATCAAAGGTCCACAGAGGCGCCTTTCAAGAAATGATGTTTACAGTTTTCAAATGTTTTGGTGCATTGTGAATAGCCCTTCCTTGCTAACAGTCGCCAAGAGAAACCAAGCGAGTGAACATAGTTTAGTCATGAAATGGTGCTATTAATAAAAAGGGTTTAATACACTGATCGGAACAATATAAAGACTGTGTGCCAAGGGCCCTGTTTTCATATTTTACAAGCTGGTCTTTTCAAATGAAGAGGCAAATGGGTATATGATCCTATTGTTAGGCAGAAGGAATTTGTTTTTGATGAATTATCGCTGTTTATATTTCCTAAAACAGACACAATGGTCATCATCCCAAAGGACAGTTTCGGCACAAAGATACAGTATAGCAAAAGCAGTGACAGGGATGTGGCACAGTGAGTTGTAAAGCAGAGAATCATGTTATAAAAAGAAACAGCTAGAAGAAGACACTTACAGTCCAGAAGGAAACCTGTAAATCACCTAGGGACCAAGATTGTTAAACTGATTGCAAGGGCACCGGTGGTCTCCTATAAGTGATAAGGCAGCTTTCAAATACCTTTGACAGTTTTTGAATGACCTTTTTCTTTTGTTAACATTGTCACCTAAAATGCCAAAAAGAGGGACAAAGTCGAGGTTTTGAAATGTCTCTCTTATGAGAACAGGTATGTAACTTCATGAATAGGCAAAGCAAATATGATGAACTATCATTGTTTAAAAGGAACAACTTGATGCAAACACATTTTTGTATCATTTAAAGAATTGCCACTGTTTGAACGAAAAGCTTCACTATGTTCAAAAATAGCCATAGGGTCTTTATTTTTTTGAATATAGCCGTTGAGGGAGTATCAAAGGAATGAAATAGAGGAGTAGTAAGTCACTTGTGAAATCAAAAAAAAAAAAAAAAAACCAATTGCCGCAGCTCCCGAGCATCACAACGTGTTTTCAAGCGAATTGAGTTTTTCTGCACTGGTTTAAGGTGGCGCGACGTGCCTGGAGTTAGGCGCGACGTGCCTGGGCGTCGTTTTGTGAAGGTTTTTAACGTCGGCGCGACGTGCCTGTAGGCGGGCGCGACGTGCCTGTAGGTGGCCGCCCGACCGCACGACAAGTCCACCCGACACCTTCCTCCGGCACGACGGGTTTTCTCCAGAGGTTGCCGCGCCCATTTTTCAAGCTGTCCAGGGTTTCTTGCACCCTCTCAAGCGAGCATCCACTAATTTCAAGGTATTTTATGAGCTCCCATCGTGTGCAAGGTGTTGATAAGTGATAAAACTGTTTGAAAATCCCGTACCTTGCTAGTTTGCTAAAAAAACAAACGCAGTTTCCTACACAGTGAGATGAGGTAATTTAAGAGGGCCGAGGTTGTTAATGAGAGTTTAAACCTTGAAGGCAGGGTTATAGAATGTATTGGTGCATATCTCACAACTCACAAGCCAAGAGTATATGGTCTGCATTACTGTTACACTGTTTCTTTCACCAAAGCTAAGTCTGCTCCTCCCTTGCACTATATTATATCATTGTGGAGAATTGATTGACAGAGAGTTTTTCTAAGGGTGGATAGGGCAGATTTAATTGATGTTTTTCTAACTCTGGAGGCAGAAGTATAAAAGCAGTTTTTGTTCTCTTAAAACTTCACAAAGAAAGGGGCCTTTTTCTGAAGAACAATTGGTTAGTGTTTGAAATTTGATATTAAAACAGGGGTACAGGTATTTGGGTGGCTCTCTTAAACTCACAAGCAAAAGAGGGTGTTTTCTAAAAACCATAGTACATTGATATATCACCTAGCATAGCTCTGCTTTTCTTCCACTGAATGGTGTCATTTTGAAGAACTGTGGTTGTGATATGTTTCGAGGGAAGGTCATTTCTAAAGAACAGGGTACCAAAACACTTATCACAACAAGTCTTTTCTAGAGATCTACCCCTATTTCACTGTTTTTCACTATTGAAGGTTGGTTGACAGAGAACTTCCAAAGATGACAGCATAGTAAAGGACAGAGGTGGTTGATGGTGGATTTTGATATCAAAGGCAGGGGTATAGATGTGTTGATGGACTTTTTAAACTCACAGAGCAGAGAGTTTGATTCCTAAAACCACTGTTGCACTTATTTTACACCTAAACTAAGCCTGCCTTTTTCATCACACTACATTATATCATTCTGAAGATTGTTGGACAGAGTTTTCTGAAGGTGAAACAGGGCTATTTTCTAGAAGGTTGAGTTGTTGATGATTGGGCATTTGTTGATGATCAAGTTTACATTGAGGCCAGATGTATAAAGGTGGCGATTGACTTCTCAAAAGTCACAAGTGAAAGGTTTTTTCCTTAACACTGTGGGCTAATTTTTCACATAACCAAAGAGTATCCTTTCTTTCCACTGTATGGTCCCTACAGGAATCTGATAACAGAGGTGTTTTTCAAGATAAATGACCTAAAAAGAAGGGTTATTATTTTTGAAGTTTGGTGTTGAAGACCCAAATACAAGTGTAAGCAGGCCTCTAACAAAGTCACAAGAGGGGATTTGTTCAAGACTGTGCACAAAGAATCTACAAAGCAGTTTCTTACACATAGTACCATTGTTAAGAAGGATACATAACTGAAGTGTATCCAGATTTGAAGAACTGTTGTTAATAAGTGTAGAGGGGGCTTATTCAAGGAAGCATTGTTGCATTTTAGTCAAAATCACAGGGTCCATAACTATCCAAGCAGTATAGTGGCCAGTTTCAATCCAGCAGAGCATTCTTCATACATTGAAGGCAGTGTGCCTCTTCCAAAACCTGTTTCAAGTCAGAATGCCTCCAAAACGAGATCAGAAAGGCGGACAACATAAGAGATATGAGCCTATCTCCATAGAAGAAATCAATGCTCATCCCTCAGTGCTTTTCAATTTCCATGAGGTAGGTTGTCTTGATTTCTGTCAGAGGATAGAAGAAGTCAAGAGTTTCTCGCCACTTACACATTTGTGCGCTTTGAGATTCAGGGACAAACACTTCCAGCTTGCAGGTCTTGACTTCAAAATCTCCCCAAGGTATGTATCCAAAGCTACTAAGATCCCGTATCATGGTGAAAAGTGGTTTAAGCAAGCGCATCTTGATCTGGAGGATTATAAGCCTTTCATCAAGCCGGAACATAGGGAGACCATCAACGCTATTTTTCCTTTCTCCTATCTTCTTGACAGTTATGCCCCGTTGATGAAAGCCATAATGAGATATTTCACTTGTGAAGGAAGGTTTAGCCAAATATTTGCCTATCATGTTCGCTTGTTGATGCATTTTACTAGAAGCAGGCATTTAAACCTTCCATACTTTTTGTCCAAAAGCATAGAGAAAATGGCAGCTACTGTCCAAAAGAAAGCTCCACCTCAGCAAATCCCTTCTCTCTTTCATCATTCCTTGATCAAAATCATTTTCTTACACCAGCTGGAGAAGAAAGGAGTTTCATGGGATTCATTCATTAGCCATGCCGATTTCGCCACTGTCCCTCCTGTTCATGTGTCTCCTACTCAGCCTGTCCATCGCCCAGTGCCCTTATCTAGTAGGCCTACCCCTAAAAAATTCAAGATGATCACTGGGCAGCCAAGTAAACAGGGAGAAGGAGAGGGCAGTGAGCCACAGGGAGAAAAGGAGGATGATGAGCAGCAGCAGCCAGATTTTGAGGGACAGCAGCAGTTGGATATCATTGAGCAGCAGCAGCCAGATTTTGAGGGACAGCAGCAGTTGGATATCATTGGACAGCAGCTAGAGGTTGATGAACAGCATCAAATTCAGGAAGAAGAACAGCAGCAGACAGAGGTTGAAGAGCAGCAGGTTGAGCACACAATTGAAGCATCTTTTGAGCCACAAGCTGGACAAGATGTTGAGGAAGGACAGCAAGCTGAAGCTGCCTCCTTGACAGTGACCAAAACTGTTCCTAAAAAGAGGAAATTGCCCAAAAAGACAAATTCTAGCTTGCCAAGGAGAAAAATCATTTCTTGGAGGTTGAGAGCAGACAAATGAAGTTTCATGCGGCCATTCATGAGGCAAGGCGATCGAAATTATAAAAAGGAGACGAGAAAAAAAGAAAAGCGCAAGTAAGAATTGAAGAGCTCATTGGCGAATTTGATGATGAAGAGGAAGAGGACCAACCTAGGCGAAAGAGGCCTAGGACCATCGGGCTTAGAAAAGCCTTGGAGAAACAGAGAGCAGAAGAACAAGCTCAGTTCGATGCTTTTCCTCTCACTGCCCTCTTTGAACGGGAAATTGAGGAAAACAAGGAAGTATGGCTTGAGAGGGCCAACCAGCATTTGGAAACAAAGCTTGAGAAGGCAAACAGGGATCTTGAGCTACAGAGAAAGAGAACTCTTCACTTTCAGAAGCTAAATCAATTTGCCAGGCGCAAATTGAAGGTGGCACAAGAAAAATTGAAGAAATTGAAGGAGAGGCGCCTAGCACGGAAGGAAGCAAAAAACACATCAGCCCTCGATATTTTGGCTTCAGCTTCGAAGCATGTTTCTATGGACCCTTGAGGGTCATGCATGCCAATTTTGGGCCTGTTTCGAAAACTTTTTGTTTTTTGGCATTTTTGGGGTTTTCGCCAAAAACTCATAAATGCGCCATTTCAGTTTGATGAGTCGTCAAGGGAGGAGGGTGACACCAATGGATTCCATAATTTCATGAGCAGCTCTCCGGCGATTTTCAGGGCATTTTAAGATCATTCGCCCCTCCAAATTGGCGAAAAACAGCCTCATTTTGCACATTCTGCCCGCCATATCAGCAGCCTGCTATTTTCTGGGTTTTTGCACACAGGTACAGTTTTGAGGGACTTTTAGAGATCAGATTGAGATGATTCCACTTGCATTGGAAAGCAGACACAGAGAGATTTCCAACGAGCCATCATGAGCCTCATTTCGACATCGGGAAGGCTTCCATTTGCATCCAGCAAGTCAGGGGACCTTTTTCAGGCATAAATATGAAGTATTTTTGCAATTTTTGAACTCCAAAAATTTGCTTTTCCCAAATGTGCGTTAGGCTATTTTTATCATGGGAAAATCATGTAAAGTCAATATAATTTCCGTTTTTAGCAGTTTTTTAGATATTTTATTAGATATTTTGTGCCTTGGGCTTTGCAAAGCCTCGAGGACAAGTTTAGATATTTTGACTTGGCCAATGGGATAGCTAGTTGCTCCATGAGGTTTTCCTCCTTCTAGCCTATTTATCCCATGATTCTCATTGTAAATCAGAGGCTGAACTTGAGAGAAGAATTAATGCATTGGTCATATGAGCTTTGAAGAATACACTTGAGTTATGATGTTGGATTGCCTCTTGGATGCTTTTGAGGAATGTTGAAGGCTTGTTGATGGATTCCTTGACATGGTAGAATGGTATAGTGCTTCTTAATGTGTTTTGTCTTCTAGTTTTCACTCATATTTCATTTTTCTTGCTGCTATAGATCAATAAAGATTGATTTTGAGACATGCCCATGGAGGCACCTCAAATCCACTGAATCTTCATAGCTTGATGTTTTCTTCTCCCTTAGTTATGCTAAAGAATTCTTCGTTGGCTCTTTAGTAACCTAAGGTATTGTTGCTAGTTTTATTCATCGGTTCCATGTATGTTGAGTAGGATGTATGGTTTGCCCTACCTACCTATGTTGCCCATAGATTCTGTCCATAAAACTTTCTCTTTGACTGATTTGTTGATCATTTTGTTGAACCAAGGAGGCCTAGTCTCGATCTAGCCCTTTGCCTAAAACTATGAAAACTTATTTGTCCAAGTGCCCAATGACTTAGAGACTGTGTTTAGGCGTTCCGGCATAGTTTATGAGTTGTTAGTTTGTCTCATGTGTTTTCCCCAAAGTCTGATAGCCTTTTCCCGAAGTTAGAGGGTCATATACCTCTATGTATGGCTTGAATGTTTGATTTCTATGTATTGATTAGCTTATAGTTATTCCTAGCATGATTAATGGCTCGCTATTACATGTTTATGTCTGCTATTAACTAGTTTTCACTTGAAATCCCTTGTCTTTCACCAACTTATTGTTCATTTAATCCTTTTTGCCCAGAGATCCCTTCTATTATGAATCAAATCGGCCCTACAGCAGCTTCACATCATCACCTCATAAGCTTCCTTGACCTGTTTGACCCCATAGCCCAATTTATCTACATCTTGTCATCCATTTTATGTATTTGATCAGTTTCATTCCTCACAAACTTAAAAAACCAAAAAACTAAAAACATACTTCATAACTAGCCTAATATCAAAACACCGCAAGTAAACACACCGACATCTTTTGCACTTATAGAGAGAGCCCTCTCTGAGTCCAGGAAGGCTAGGTCCTTGGGCTCCAAAGCTTGGTTTGATGTTACATCGTCATTTGGCTAGCTAATCGGCCAAATCACGGGACCCTAACACAACAAACACAACATATTAAGACATAAGAATCATATTGCCAACATTTAGTTTGCAATGGCTATACCATGATTCCCCCATCAAATAAGGAAGTGCAAAATAATAATAAGAAATAAAGTGACATATTTTGTAGCATATGTGATTCAATATTAAACAAGGTTATGCATCTTACAACTTCAAAGCAAGCATGGGATAAGCTATAGGAAATCCATGAAGAAATCCCAGAGGAATAGTGTTCATGAGAGAATCTATCAAGTAACCCTATCTCTAATAATGTGTCAAAAAATATATATGATGATAAAAAATCACTTACAATGATGGATGGAGTTTATAATTCATTAGTAGATGATAGGTTAGAGGAAATTCATGATATTAGAATGAAACATGATCTTGCTTTGAAAAATATTGATAATATTAAAGATAAGTTGTAGGAATATGAAAGCAATGATCATATTAAATCTAAAAATATTGTTGTAGTATCTAAAAAATATTTTGAAAGCCTTGAAGCTAAGATTGTCTCTCTAAGAAAATATCTTGAAAAATTAGATAAGAGGAATGAAGAACTTATTTAAGAATTTGAAGAACAATAAATGGGCTAACATAAGAGATTATCAAATTAAACGAGGAAATAGAAGAAGGAAGAAGGGTTGAAGAAAGTATTAAAAATCAATATCAAAGAATGGAGGTTGAGGTAAATATTCTAAAAGTTAAATTAGAATAAAAATATAAACAATTAAGATTTCAAGATAGTACTAAGATTTGGGATAACATTCTTAGCAGTCATAGGACTCCCACTATTAAAATTGGTCTCGGTTTTCATGAAACTGCTAAAGGAGAACCTAGTCTAATGGATAATTCAAAGAATCAAAAGGATAACAATGAAAAAACTGAAATGGCCAACAAGGATAAAAGGAGATAGCCTAACCATCAACTAAATATTATGAATCCTCAAAGGCGGTCATTTTCTCCTAAGAAAAGAATTGCAAATCGGTTCTCTCCACTAACCAATAATGTTGAATGCTTTATATGTCATAATTATGGACATTTTGTAGCCAATTGTAGGAGAATATGGTTTCAGTCTTAAGTAAATATCCACTCTATCAGAGGATCATCAGCCCCTCAGTATTTAGGTTTGTTTAGGGCATATTTTTTTTCGTCTAAAAAAAATTGTCATAAAGTTGTTGATTGCAATAGAAAGAACATGAGACAAACATATCTTGTTTATTTTCTCCCTTTTCTGGTCACATAATATTTTATGCTTGTAACAAGTTTGGGAACGTAGAAAAAGAATGCAGGAACATATCAATGAATCACCAAAGAAAACATAGAAGAAAAATAGATAATATCATAAGACCAAATAAAGATGGATCCATAAATAATTCTCATAATGAGGAAAAAAAAGTATGGTGTGGTTTTTATCTTTGTGCATTTGAAAATGAAGATGAATGGTACATAGACAGTTGATGTTCCCATCACATGACTGGTGATAAGAGTAAGATGGATTCTCTCAAGAAAAATAAATACGGTAAGTTTATTCTTTCAAACAATGCTCCAACAAATGTTTTAGGAAAAGGTAGAGCCATAATTAACAAAAATAGAAAGGCAATTGATACTTTATTATTTCAAGCCCTAAAACAAAATATTTTAAGTGTAGGCCAAATGGCAGATAAAGGAAATGTAAATTTTTTCATATCAACTAAATGAAAGGTCATGGATAAAGAAATAGGAAAGGTAATAGAAAGAGGGTATAGAAACACGAACAAATTATGTGTGATTAAAGGTTTGAATTCTCACAGATATAAGGAGGATTTAGACTTAGACTGAAAGAAGACAATGTCCATTGTAGTCCATCGTTCTTGAAAGAATATTGTTAATAGTGACTTTAGGAGTAATGTGAGGTACATGACCTCTTAAGAGAAAATGATGATTATCAGGTACTCAGGATCAGTGATATATAATCTAAAGGGGTTATATATATAATTTATCTTGATAATGATTTGCATAGTTGTTTTGATCATTCTGGTTACTTATAGTGCATTTGATGTGATAATAGAAGACAGGTACAAGATGTACAAGCTCAGGGGGATCTAAAGTTGTGAAGTTTCAGTATTTCACTTTCTGTACGTGGATCCTACGAAAGATAGTTGCGTATATATGTGAGTTCCTATACAGACAGTCACACATATTTTTCTCTGACAGAGAAATAATGGGACAGACTCAAGAAAAGACTCAGATATGCTTCAGACAGTTATTATTTGGCTTTCTTGTTTTGAGGTTGATGGTTACTATATATTGATGTTACTTATGGTCTTGAGTTATGATTATATATGAGTTCTTACAACATGACATTGATTATTTTCTGATTGATGAAGATGCTTTGATGTATGAGTTGATGTGGTCATATCTAATAATGAACAGGTAGCACAAATTCAAGTGGAGAATTAGTCTTGCTGCTAATGATGAATTGCTGGAATTATGTTTGCTTAAGATGTTGTTGAATATGCTCATGTGTTTGATTGATAATGTATATATGAATTCCTTTATATGTTCACTTGATGATGATGTTTTTGTCATAAATGATACTCCATTGCCTTATCTTATTTCATGATGCTATGTCTGGATCTCATACATGTTACTTTGATGTACATGGATTGAGTAAGTTGACCTTGATGAGGTCAAGAGGGTGAGTTTATAGATGATCTCTATGGAAATATATTATTATGTTGATGTTGCATTGAAAGTATACATGTTGTCACTCATGTTGATCCAGTGGATTAATTTTATGCTCAAAATTCAAAATTTTCATAATGGAATGAAACCTGTGTGCTTGTATAGATCTCGTCGTTGTGAATCTGGTGCAACTCGTTTCGTGAAAAACCAACTTAGTATGTTCCTACAATGTTCTGTCCACTTTTGGAAAAAGCTAAACAAAATGGTTTTTGGATGACAAGGTTGCCTAGTCAGCAGTCCATACCATTGACTATATCTTGTTGGTCTAATCAAGGCGCGCCATTTGTCATTTTATGATTGGTTGGAATTGGGGAAATGCTATTGGTAGTTTTATAGGCCAATGAGAGGCCACCATGTGGTGCCTCCCAGTTGGCTAAAATTTTTGTAAGGGTCAAGATGAGGTCGGCAGGGGTCAAACCCATGACCTCCCACCAACAACCCATCGTACTTACCACTATGCCACCATTCATTTCTTAACCATATATTTTTGAAATTATATATAAATTTTATTGAAGGGTGCGTTGGGGGTGGGTCGAGGCTAGCCCCAACCCTGGTCATTGAGCCCACGGAAACAAGGGGTGGGACTAGGGGCCAAGGCTTAGCCCAGCCCCGTCGTATTTAATTCAAAAAAATTCAGCTCACCGTTATATGATTAAAAATTCAGTTTAAGGCATCATTAGGAATTTAAAAGATCCCACAAATTGTACCGAATTTTGGCAGAAACTTTCCCTGTTAGTGTTTTTTGGGGCAAAAATGTAGGGAAAACTTGGAAGGATCATAACTTCTTCAGTTTTTGGCCTGTTGGGGAGAAGAAAGAGGCTAGGCATGGGTTTTTATAGCTCTGAAGCTATTAGAGTGGTTATTGAATCCATTTTAGCACTATAAATGTATGTAAACACCATTTTTATAGAATAATGAAAGAGGCCCAACCATTGGAACTTGGACCAAGAGAAGTAGCCCAAGAGGGCTGAACTCCTTCATCAATTTTTGTTGTGTGTTTACTATTATGGTGATATTTTCTTGTATTTTTTGCAAAAACTCATTTTAAATTTCATTTTTATGTGTTTAATAATTTCACAAAATAGGCTTAAAACCTAATTTACTCACTTGCAAAATTTCACAAACCTCAAGCAATTTTTAAATACAGATCAGTTTGGTATTGGAGCATAGGTTTTCTTTTTGATGTGAGGATTTAATTGTTTTAAAGTGTATGTGACTCTTACAAGGTTGAAGCTCAAGAGACCAGAAGGAAAGCTTGTGGTTCCAAGTCCTCAAGTTAGGTCAAGGAAAAGGAGAGCAAGTTTTCCACAATCTCCATCACAAATTCTACCTAAAATTGCAGTTGAAGATTCAGCAAGTATGTCACATGAAGGGGAGCCTTATAACATGTTAGAATATTAGAAATCCTGTAGGAAAACATTATTTGATATGACACAAATGGTGAAAGTTCTCTATGAGGAGAGAAACACAAGGTTGCAAGGTGATAGCTCCAAACCTCCAGGAGGAGATGGAGGATATGGGGACAAGCCTCAAAAAGGGAATGGTGATAAACCACCTTTGACACCACCATTATCTTCACCTCCATCATCACCACCATCTTCACCATCATCTTCTTCCACAATAACTCCTTCACCAACACCTCCAGATTCTCCAAATGGACATGGAAAAACTCCATTATTGAAACTTGACATAAAATTCGAATTACCTATGTATATTGGTGAGGTAAATGATGAAATATTAGACAATTGGGTTCTTCCTAAAGTTCAGTTCAATTTTCAGGACACCGTGAGGTAAAGTGCGAAGGGTTGTAACTTTAATCCTAAAGTTCAGTTAAAAGTTGTAAATATATTTATTTGAATTGATAAATAAATTAAAAAGAAATCAAAGAGGCATGTGGGGTAAACTAAAGGAAATATTGTCAAAGGAATACCATTAGCGGTTGAATGGTTTTTACTCATGGTATTGATAAAGGTTAAACTATATAAGGAGAAGACGATTATTGTTCAAGGTGTGCATGCGTAAGGGTGGTGAATGAATAAAATTTCTCTAAGGAATATCTGCATGGACGGACTCTGTTCTTAATTGATAAATCCGAATCTACGATGCACCCATGGATATAATGATCCGACGATGATAAATCTCTGGTTTGATTGACTGACGATATCATGAAGAACTGGTGCGGGTGTACTGAAGAAAATGAATAAATCTGGTGGCCTGCAAGGTATGCTGTGTGGAAACTGGTGGATCCTGTATGAAAGTTGATGGAACGTGGTCGGTAGTAGTGCTGAGGGTCAAAGCCTTTAGTGAGGGGGTTGTAGCTCCCTTCCAGTAGTAGCTGGTAAACAAGAGAAGGTTGTAGCCTTGCTGCAGGTAGGTGCCTGCATGCTGGTATAAGTCCGTGCCTGCATAAATTGTAAGAAGTTTTCCTTATAATAAATATTGAAGACTGAGATAACAACAACGGTGGTTTTCTCCCAAATTGGGTTTCCACCTTAAAAAAACTGGTGTTCATATGTGTGACTTATGTTTGATGGTTTGTTCTGTTCATACTTACTGCCTACTAAACATCTGATGAATGAATGATGCAATGATATAAGTAAAGACATAATAAGATCTCTGGACATACATGTTGGATTCTGTAAAATAGTATATGGTTTTAAGAGAAAGAAAAAGTAAAAGTTTTCAGCCCTAAATACTGATTCACCCCCCCCCCCTCTCAGTATTTTTCCCAACAATTGGTATCAGAGCAGGTCCTTCTGAAAAAGCTTAGCTGCTAGAAGAAAGATCAAGCAAGATGAGTAATCAAGATGGAACAGCATCTATCAGGCCTCCACTCTTTAACGAAAACAATTTAATCTTATGGAAAACAAGGATGAGATCCTATCTTCAGTCTCTGGAGCAGATGTATGGGCAATTGTTGAAGGAGGTAATCAATATCCGGCTGCAGTACCAACAGATTCGATAGAAAGAAAGAATTATGAAACCAATGCAAAGGCGGTCAATGCTCTATTAGGAAGTCTAACTGAATCAGAATTTGTCAAAGTCATGCAGCTGAATACAGCAAAGGCAATATGGGACAAAATCATTCTAAGTTATGAAGGTGATGCAAAGGTAAAAAGTGCTAAACTCCAAACTCTCATAATTCAATATGAGAATCTAAAAATGGATAATGAGGAGAGCATTGCCAATTTCTTTTTACGTCTTGATGATATTGTAAATCGTATGAGAAATCTGGGAGAAACAATAACCGAATCTACCTTGGTTGAGAAAGTCTTAAGATCACTAACGACAAAATTTGAGTCAAAAGTTTCTGCTCTTGAAGAAAAGCAGGATCTTCAAAATCTTACCGTGGTGCAACTTCATGGCATACTAACTGCATATGAAATGAGAAGAGGAGGACCATCAGAAGTCAAAGAAGCAGTGTTTAGAACTTCTACAAAAGGGAAGGAAGTACAAAAACCAGAAGGATTAGGATATATCTCAGAAGAAGATGAGATAAACTTTGTAAAGTAACTTCAACTTGGCACAGGACGGTTCAGAGGTAAGCTTCCTTTCAAATGTTTTGATTGTGTAAGAGTTGGTCATTATGCTGCTAAGTGTCCTCATAAAGAAACACATAAAAAGGGGAAGGAATTAGTAAGAAGGAATAAGAATCATTATAGCACTAGAAAAAGTTACTATACTCATGAAGACAGTGATGGGTTATCTGATAGTGAGGAAGAATGTGAACAAGATATTAGACTTCTCATGGCATTTGAAAAAGAATCTAAAGAAGAAAAGGATACTTTTTTGGATGCTATAGAAGACAATTATTTTCTTGATGAAAACAATCAACTCAAAATTTTCTTAGAAGAGAGTAAAATAATCATAGAAACTCTGAAAAATCAGCTTGAAGAAAAGGAGAAACACAATGAGAAATTAGAATGTGAAGTAGTAAGTCTAAGAAAAGAACTTGAGAAACTAAAGACTCTGAATCTTAGATTTGCTAAAGGATCTGAAACCTTAGATGAGATTATCAAGGTACAAATTTCTCCCCTTATAAAGACAGGTCTTGCATATATCGGAGAATCTTCTCAGGCTTCAGCACCAAATTATCTAAAAGAAGCTGCTGCTGGTTTACAATATGATGCCACTCAGCAAGGGAATAAAGAATCTTTGCAGATAAAGCATGATCATCTCAATTCAAAGAACACTAACTTTCAAAGAAACACCAATCAACAGGTAAATTCAAGAAGGAGATTTTATGATCGTAGAAATTTCTTCTTCAATGGAAAATGTTTCTCATGTCACAATTTTGGTCATAAAGTTGTTCAATGTGTAGCATATAAAACCATCATGACAAGAGAAGCAAGAAAGAAAAGGATTGATATTGAAACAAAGAAGAATACTTATAACAACTTTTCTCCTCTTCAAAATGAAGTTGAATGTGCTTATTGCAATAACTTTGGCCATGAAGAATCTGAATGCAAGAGCAAAGTTCAACCAAAATAACATGTTCCTTCAAGCTCCAAAGTATGGAAAAAGAAGGAATTACAGGTTGAAAATTGTGGCATAGCGTTATTTGCAGAAGATGAAGAAAACCAATGGTACATTGATAGTGGATGCTCAAGACACATGACAGGTGATAAAGACAAACTTCTTGTATATAGTGCTCTAGAAAAAGAAAAAAATGTTACATTTGGAAATGATACTCCTGCGGTCATTAGGGGAAAAGGGTCTGTTTTTCTAAAAGAAAAGGTGAAAGCTAATGAATTCATGTATGTGGATGGATTAAAGCATAACTTGTTAAGTGTAATTCAAATGTGTGATCAAGGAACTGAAGTTGTCTTTAGTTCAAAAGAATGTGTGGTACGTGATCTTGATACAGGTAAAGCAATTATAAAAGGAAAAAGAACTCCAAGCAACCTGTATGTATTGAAGAACTGTAAAGAACAATGTTACTTGAGTAAATCTTCAGAAAACTGGCTATGGCATAGAAGGTTGGGGCATCTGAGCTTCTCTCAAATCAACAAATCAAGCAGACTTAAAGTTGTTCGTGATCTTCCCAATATTTCTCTACCTGAAAATATCATATGCAAATCTTGCCAATTCGGTAAGAAAACCAGAGTACAATTTAATGCCAAGGAAGGATCATCAAGTAAGCCTCTTGAACTCATTCATACTAACATATGTGGACCTATGAGGAAAAAGTCACCACATGGTGAAGAATACTATATCTTATTCATTGATGATTTCTCTAGAATGTGTTGGATTGGGTTGATTAAACACAAAGATGAAGCATTTGAGAAATTTCAGATCTTCAAAGCACTGGTTGAAAATGAATTAGATCTAAAAATCAAGTGTCTTAGATCCAATCGAGGAGGAGAATATACATCAGATGAATTCCTTGAATTTTGTGAACAACATGGCATAAAAAGACAGTTTTCTGTAGCTGGCACTCCACAACAAAATGGTGTTGCAGAAAGAATGAATAGAACAGTTCAACAAATGGCTAGAGCCATGCTTGATGATTCCGAAACACCTGACACATTTTGGGGAGAAGCAGCACATATAGAAGTAAATATTCTTAACAAGGCACATGTTCGTGTAAATAGTGATAAAACTCCATATGAACTCTGGTATGGTAATTCTCCCACTGTAAAGCATTTTAGAATTTTTGGAAGCAAATGTTTTATCAAAAATAATGATGAAAAACTTGGCAATTTTGAACCCAGAGCAGATGAAGGAATATTTCTTGGTTACTCCTCTAGGAGTAGGGCATATAAATGTTACAATAAAAGACTTCGAAAGATTGTTGAATGTATAGATGTTGTTATTGATGAGTCTCCAGCAGCTCCAAAAGAAGAAAAACAAACAACAATTGAAGACGATGATGATGACATATATCCTTCTACATCAAATAGTAATGATACAAACAGTGAACCCAATGAAGAACCCGAAGATGATTTGTCTGAAAAGGCTCCATCCAGATATGTTCAAAAGAATCATCCAGAATCTCAAATTTTGGGAGAAAAGGGATCAGGTGTACAAACAAGAAGGACTCTAGTGGGATCTTCTAGCAATCTGGCATTTCTGTCCACTATTGAACCTCACAATGTCAGTCAAGCTAGCAAAGATGAATTTTGGATTCAAGCCATGAATGAAGAGCTTGATCAAATTGAAAAGAATCACACTTGGGAATTAGTACCAAGACCTCATGACAAAAATTTCATTGGAACTAAATGGATATTCAAAAACAAGTTAAACGAGAATGGGGATGTTATAAGAAATAAAGCTAGACTTGTTTGCAAGGGGTATGCTCAACAAGAAGGTATAGAATTTGAAGAAACTTTTGCTCCTGTAGCCAGACTTGAAGCCATAAGAATTTTTCTTGCTTTTTCAAGCTTCCAACAAATCAAAGTTTATCAAATGGATGTTAAATCTACTTTTCTCAATGGTGATCTAGAAGAAGAAGTTTATATAGAACAACCAGAAGGATTCATTTTGGGAAATGATGAAAAACTTGTTTTTAGAATTAAAAAGGCTCTATATGGTCTCAAACAAGCTCCAAGGGCATGGTACTATCGTCTTGACAAATATCTTCATCAACAAGGATTTTCAAAAGGGTCTGCTGACAGCAACTTATACACAAAAACTGAAAATGACAAATTATTGATTGTGGTTGTATATGTCGATGATATCATTTTTGGAAGTAATAAAGAGTCTATGAGTCAGAAATTTGCTTCTGATATGCAGCAAGAATTTGAAATGTCTTTACTTGGGGAACTAACATTCTTTCTTGGCTTGCAAGTGCAACAAGCAACAAATGGCATATTCTTATCACAAGCAAAATACCTCAAGCAAATCCTGAAGAAGTATGGCATGGAAGATTGCAAACCTGTAAGTACACCAATGATAACCAGATGTAATCTCAGTTCTAATGATGATTCCCCCACGGTGAATCAACCAGAATACAAATCTATGATAGGAAGTCTACTTTATCTCACTGGGACAAGACCAGACATCATGCATGCAGTTGGGATTTTTGGACGATTCCAAGCTAATCCAAAAGAGTCTCATCTTCAGGCTGTGAAAAGAATATTCAAATATCTACAAGGAACTCAAGACTTTGGACTATGGTATCCAAAGAATGTTGATCTTACTCTTCATGCATACACTGATGCAGATTGGGCTAGAAGTGTTGATGATCGCAAAAGCACTAGTGGTGGTGCATTCTATATGGGGCCCCGGTTAGTACCTTGGTTCAGCAAGAAGCAAAGCTCTATTGCCTTATCTACTGTAGAAGCAGAATATGTGGCTGCCACATCATGTTGCACTCAACTTCTATGGATGATGCAAACCTTACAAGACTTTCAATTCAAATTTTCACCTCCTATATCCATTATGTGTGATAACACAAGTGCCATCAGTATCTCAAAGAATCCTGTTATGCATTCCAATACCAAGCACATTCCCATCAAATATCACTTCTTACGTGAACAAGTGCTTGAAAAAAAAGTGAAATTGGATTATGTTCCCTCCAAAGAACAAGTTGTTGATATATTTACCAAACCTCTACCCAGGGAAGCGTTCAAATATCTCAAACAGAAACTGGGAGTAGTCTCTGCCATGCATAAGATCAGATATATTTAAATATAGAAGATTAAATTGGTTGTGAGGTGTTGTTGGGCATCTCTGATTGCACAGGCTAAGGGGGAGCATTGGTCATATGAAGAGGATGCACTACTGGAATTTATAAGTCATTTTGTTATAATTGAAGATGCAGCATGATCTCAGGGGGAACATGGTATTGTCGGTTCAAAGGATCTTGATCAACTCTTTTCCATTGATGTCAAAGGGGGAGGAAAAGCAACAAAGGGCTTATATCAAACAATCAAAGGAAGAGTGTTGCCATCAATGCCAAAGGGGGAGATTGTTGGAAATATTGTCATTGATGGAAAAGGAAGTGGCACAGGAATTGGCATCTGACACAGTAACCAGGAACAGAGAAAAGAAACATAGCAGAGGACAAAGGTCAGCAAAGAAGAATAGAGAACGAGTGCATTTACAGAGATCAGTATCAGTCAAGGAGCAACTTAAATTCGGTAGGAAGGATATTTGTGTCCCTGTGAAATTAAATCATATGAGAAGTTTTATTCGGTGTATGTATGCATCCAGATGAAGGAAATTATGTGTATGATTGTGTTTTGGTGATATTCTGATGGGTGGAGAATACCGAGTATATTTGGGTATTGATTGGTTCAATTCTCGTACGGAATGCCCTGAAACTCTGTTGAATTCATTCCCCTCATAAAGGAAGCCTGCGTATAACTAACTCTATGGTAGTGAAAATCCCGTCGGAAGAGAACTACATTTGTTCATTGATTATTGGAAATCCTACCAAAGATAGACCATAGTTAACTAAGTAAGAAGGATAGCGCAAACCCTTTGGAATCATGAATGGAACCTGGAAGGAAAGAGGTAGATCGTAACAAAAGGAAGTGCAATGGAACCCTGTGTGGAAGAGCGGAACCATGAACGAGTAAACAGTGAAGGCGGTTTATGGTTTTCATTGCACCACCTATGCGGAGCAAGCAGTATTTCCTGATTGAGGAGCAATTCCATAGAGTGCTCGACATGTGTCCTTGTACGACTCCGCAAAACCGCTTGTCAATGCACGCCATCGCACGTTATAGTTCGACCCAGGATGACCAGTGATATTTTTGTGCGCCGTTGATCTGGAGGGAAGCCATCGGACGGTGGTCATGTGAGGAAGTTGCACGAAGATTAACCAAAGTACGGCGGGCCATCGCACGTTAACGTTCGGCATCGGAGGTCGAGCGATATGCATATATGCCGTTGATATGGAAGCTTGCTATCTAACAGTGATCAGATGCTGGACTTGCACGAAGTTTACTTATGGTACCATGCAAATATTTTATTGGCTATTAACTATATATGTGGGCCCGGGGTCAAAGATTTATCATAAGGTTAATTGTTTGAAAGCGTTGGATATTTCTCTAAAGTGCGAAGGGTTGTAACTTTAATCCTAAAGTTCAGTTAAAAGTTGTAAATATATTTATTTGAATTGATAAATAAATTAAAAATAAATCAAAGAGGCACATGGGGTAAACTAAAGGAAATACTGTCAAAGGAATACCATTAGCGATTGAATGGTTTTTACTCATGGTATTGATAAAGGTTAAACTATATAAGGAGAAGACGATTATTGTTCAAGGTGTGCATGCGTAAGGGTGGTGAATGAATAAAATTTCTCTAAGGAATATCTGCATGGATGGACTCTGTTCTTAATTAATAAATCCGAATCTACGATGCACCCATGGATATAATGATCTGATGATGATAAATCTCTGGTTTGATCAACCGACGACATCATGAAGAACTGGTGCGGGTGTACTGAAGAAAATGAATAAATCTAGTGGCCTGAAAGGTATGCTGTGTGGAAACTGGTGAATCCTGTATGAAATTTGATGGAACGTGGTTCGCATTAGTGCTGAGGGTTGAAGCCTTCAGTGAGGGGGTTGTAGCTCCCTTCCAGTAGTAGCTGGTAAACGAGAGAAGGTTGTAGCCTTTCTGCAGGTAGGTGCCTGTGTGCTGGTATAAGTCTGCGCCAGCATAAATTGTAAGAAGTTTTCCTTATAATAAATATTGAAGACTGAGATAACAACAGCTGTGGTTTTCTCCCAAATTGGGTTTCCACCTTAAAAAAAACTGGTGTTCATATGTGTGACTTATGTTTGATGGTTTGTTCTATTATTTCTGTTCATACTTACTGCCTACTAAACATCTGATGAATGATGCAATGATCTAATTAAAGACATAATAAGATCTCTGGACATACATGTTGGATTCTATAAAATAGTATATGGTTTTAAGAGAAAGAAAAAGTAAAAGTTTTCAGCCCTAAATACTGATTCACCCCCCCCCCCCCCCTTTCAGTATTTTTCCCAACAACTTCACTAAGGTTGGAAGGTGCATCCCTTATTTGGTGGGAAGCAAAAACTCAAGAGGACATGAAGAAACATGGTAAGGTCTTAACCTATTGGAATGATTTTGTTGTTGCATGAAGAATAAAATTATATCCATTAACATACATTAAAAAATCTATTATGGATTGGCAAAACTTTAGGCGATTAAAGGGTCAAAGTGTGCAAATATATACTCAAGGGTTTAGAAGAAGAGCACTAATATTGGGTGTAGATTTATCATCACAAGATACTTTGTTTAAGTACATTGGAGGTTTGAATATCTATTTGAGACATACCATACTCATGTTTAACCCTACAATTTTAGATGAGGTTTGTGTATAGGCTACACACCTAGAAGCAAGAGGAAAAAATGTTCCACAAGAGGGCAAAAAAAAGACATTTAAAAGTGGAGACAAAGGGAAGGGTAAGTTCAAAGGACAAGGAAATAATAATGCTTCCATTAATAAAGAGTGAGAAAAATTAACATGCAATCATTATGCAAAAGATGTTCATGATGAACAATACCACTGGAAACTTCATCCAGAGATGATACCCAAAAATTTTAACAAAGGGAAGCAAAAGATAGCTCTAACTACACAACATTATTTAGGATCTGATTCAGGAGATGAAACAAAGATCACAACAATGGGAATGAAAGGTAAGGACATAGCAAGCACCAGTTATTTAATTTTTCCTAATGATACTCAAGATGATAAAACAAGAATTGAACTTTTCCATATTCGATTTATTTCAAAGCATACCAAAATTGATACACTATTTGATGGTGGTTCACAAGAAAATATGGTTTCTGAAGACTTAGTCGAGAGTTAAATTTAGAGACCATTCTGCATTCAATACCATATCCTTTAGTTTGTATATGCAATAATTCAAATTTACAAGTGAAGAGGAAATGCATACTTAGATTTTCAATTACATCAAACTTTCTTGATGAAGTTGAACTTGATGTAGTTCCACTTGATATTTATGGAGTTTTTGGAATCTCATATCTTTATGATAGGAAAGCTATTTTTCATCGCCATTAAAAAAAGTATAACTTGTTCAAATATGGGATTGAGTACATTGTTATACCACATCGATAGAAACTAAATCTTTCACTTGTGAATGCCAGATAAATGAAGAGACTTATTAACTCTAGCAAGAACTTTGTGATTTTAATGGTCAAACAAAATAATGATGTTGATAATGAAGCCTTTCATGGTTTTGATTCAAATTTGAAATCTAATTTGGTTAAAATTGTTAACCAATATGACAATATTTTTCAGGAGCCTAAGTGATTGCCTCCCAAAAGAGGAATCCGACATGAAATCCAATTGCAACAAGATTGTCCTCTTCCTAACATTGGCATGTACAGGATGTCCGTGATGGAAAATGCAGAAATTAAAAAACAAATCCAAGAGTTGCTTGACAGGGGGATCATCCAACCAAATACTTTTACATTAGGACCTATTTTTTTGGTTCCAACGAAGTATGTAACATGGCACATGTGTGTGGACTTCTGTGCATTAAAAAATATTATGGTAAAGAATTGTTACCCATTTCCTAGAAATAACAATTTACTTGATCAATTGAAATATTCTAAATATTTTACTAAGTTGGACTTAAGGAGTGGCTATCATCAAATTGGAATTGTTGAAGGAGACATATGGATGACAACATTAAGAACAAAGCAAGGTTTGTTTGAATGGCTAGTTATGCCTTTTGGTCTTTGTAATGCTCCTCTACCTTCATGCGTGTGATGAATGATGTATTGAGGCCATTTCTAGATGATTTTTTGATAGTATACTTACATGACATCTTAAATTTCAGTAAATCTCATGAATAACATGTCATGCATGTCAAAAAAGTATTAGATTTCTTTAAGCAAGAAAGAAAAAAAATTAAAGATGTCAAAATGTGAATTTGGGAAAATTTCCTTAGTCTATTTGGGTCATATTTTTGGAGGAGGAGAGTTAAAAATAAATCCCTCCAAGGTTGATGTCATTTGAATTAACCAAGGCCCAAAACAGTGACATAGGTTATAATTTTTTTTGGATTGACCCAATATTGAAGGAATTTTATTGCTAACGTCTCTTCTATCACAACTCCATTGCATGCATTGACAAGTGTGAAGCAGGTCTTCCAGTGGGGAGTTAAGTAGCAAAAGACATTTGATGCATTGAAGGAAAAGATCAATTCATCTCATATACTTGCACTTCCAAACTTGAGACAGACATTTGAGATACATACTGATGCAAGCGAATATTCCATGGGTGTTGTCCTCATGCAACATGGTAATACCATTTGTTTTCATTCAGAAACTTTTAATGGTGCAGTTATTAATTATCCTACATATGACAAGGAATTGTATGCATTGGTACAAAGTGTGAAAAAGTGGAAACACTACTTTATGGGTAAATAAACATTCATTCACATTGATCATCAACCATTGCAATACTTGCAATCACAAACAAAGTTGCAGCAAGAAAGGTACTTTCGATGGATGGGTTTTCTTCAAAAATTCCACTTGGTGATAAGGTATAAGAAAGATATTTATAATAAAGTTGTTAGTATGCTTGCTAGGCATATTGTTAGTGCAACCACTATTCTTAAGCATAATTCTGTCATGCATGAGAGCTATGTTGAACAATATGCTTTAGATAGTGATTTCAAAGATGTATATGTGACTTTGTGTCAAGGTTACCAAGTAGAAGAATTGGATTATCATGTGCATGATAACTTGTTGTAACATCTTGGAAATATTTGTATTCCACAGGGGGGGAGAGTCAACATCATAATGGAAGTGCATACTTCTCTTATTGTTGGTCATTTTGATGTAGGTAAGACGATGGCACAGTTACATAGGTATTGTTATTGGCCCCGTATGCTTGAAATTTTTTCATGATTTGTAAGAGGATATTCATTATGTGTTGTTAGTAAGCCTAGAAATAGAAATTTTGGATTGTATACACCACTTCCTGTACCTTCTTGTCCATGGAAGAGTGTTTCTATGGACTTTGTAGGACGTCTACCTATGTCTAGGAGAGGTCACTTATCTTTATGTAGTTGTGGATAGGTTCAAAAAAATGTGTATTTTGATGCCTTGTAAAAATAAGGTGACAACTAAAAAAATCGCTCAGTTATTCTTTCAGAATGTATGAGTGCATTTTGGGTTTCCCACATACATTATTAGTGATCGAGATTCTCGCTTTGTCGGGAACTTTTGGTCAAGCTTGCGGGGGCTCATGGACACCAAATTGAAAAATAGTACAGCATTTCATCTGCAAACAGACGACCAAATAGAGGTGGTGAACAGGACAGTGATACATATTCTTCATGGTTATTTTAGCAAGCATCCTAAGTTTTGGGATGAACATTTGCACTATATTTAGCATGCTTACAACTGGGCCAAGCACTCTTCGAATCAAACCTCTCCATTTGAGGCATGTTTGGGATACTTGCCTAAATATGCTTTATATTTTATCTTTCGTAAAGATGTTTCTATTGATGGTAATAGTGACATAGACAAAGCTAAAATATTCATTGAACGAGTTCAATTGGTACATCAACACATTTTAAGAACAATTGTAGAAGAGTCAAGTCAAGTACAAGACAAGACATGATAAGCATCGTGTAGATCAAAATTTCCAAGTTGGTGATGAATTTTGGCTTCACATTAGCAAAGAGAGACTCTAAGGAGAAGGTAAAAAGCTAAAACTAATTTGATATGGTCCATTCAGAATTCTTGAAAAGATAGGTAATAATTCCTTCATGTTGGATTTGCCTTCTACCTGAAAATTTATGCAGTTGTTAATGTTGAGAACTAAGATTGTAGGAGCCTCCTTTGATTGAATATCAAGGAGAGAATGTTTAAATTACTTCAATTGAATATTTATCTCTTGAATATCTTGAATAATTTCAGTAAGACACTATCCTTGACAGAAAAACAAGGACTTCAAAATGAGTAAACATGGAATATCTTCGTGTAGGGCTCAAGGGTACAAATCCAAGCAAAGCCAAATGGATTGAGATTAGAAGGGTGAGGGAACTGTACCCTCACTTTTTTTTCAATTAAAAGTGATATTTTGGAGTCCAAAAGTCTCTAGTGAGGAGGAATGATCCATTGGATCAATTTTATGCTCAAAATTCAAATTTCTCATAATGGAATGAAACCTTTGTTCTTGCGTAAATCTCGTTATTCTGAATCTGGCGCAATTCGTTTTGCAAAAAACTGAATTTGTATGTTATTGCATTTTCATTCTTCCCACTTTTGGAAATAGCTAAAAAAATGGTTTCTAGATGACAGGGTTTCTCAGTCAGCAGTCTGTACTGTTGACTGATGATTGGACTATTTAATGTATCTTGTTGGGATACTCAGGGTGTGCCATTTTTCATTTGCTGATTATTTGGAACTGGGGAAATGCTATTGGTATTTTTATAGGCCAATGAGAGGCCACCACGTGGCCCAACTGGAGGCTGCCACATGGTGCCTCCTAGTTGACTAAAATTTTTTTAAGGGGAAAGGTGAGGTCGGGAGGGGTCAAACCGGGGCCTCCCACCAACAAACAATCAAACTTACCACTATGCCACCATTTGTTTCTTAACCATATAGTTTGAAAGTTATATATAAAGTTTAATGAAGGGTGTATTGGGGGTGGGATGGGGCTAGCCCCATCGCTGGTCACCGTGCCCATGAAAATAAGGGGTGGGACCAGGGGCTAGGCTTACCCCAACACCACTGTATTTAATTCAAAAAAATTAAGCCCATTTTTATATGATTAAAAATTTATTTTTAAGGCATCATTGGCCATTTAAACGATCCCACAAATTGCGTCGAATGTTGGCAGAAAAGTTTCCGAGTTAGCATTTTTTGGGGCAAAAATGTAGGATAGTTTGAAGGAGGTCGAAAATGTAGGACGAATTGCTAGAAAACTTGGAATGACCATAACTTCTTTAGTTTTTTGTCTTTTTGGAAGCATAAAGAGGCTAGACAAGGGTTTTTGATAGATCTGAAGTTGTTGGAGTAGTTATTGAAGCCATTTGAGCATTTTAAATGTATGTAAACACCATTTTTAGATCATAATGAAATATGCCCAACCATTGGAAGCTAGACCAGGAGACGTAGCCCAGGAGGGGTGAACTCCTTTGTCAATTATTGTTGTGGTTTACTATTATGGTGATATTTTCTTATATTTTCTACAAAAACTGAGTTTAAATTTCATGTGTATTTGTTTCATAATTTTACAAAATAGGCTTAAAACCTAATTGTCTCACTTGTAAAATTTCACAAACCTCAAGCAATTTTTAAATACAAATCACATGTTGTTGCTAACAGATACTTATGAAGTAGATCATATTCATTATATGATGGTTGCATATGACTATCATGGTCTTGATCTCTCACTATTGAGATATTTTTTTCTTAGTTATAAATTCCATATCTGTCATTTGATGTAAAGTTCATGTAAATACCAATGATGTAACTCTTGTTTTATTTAGTCATATATGGAAAAAATCAGTTATGTATGTAATACCATGATGGGAAATTGATGTTATGTATCCCCACTTGGTTGGGTGATTTATGTAAGTTTGAATATGTAATATTCCAAAATTTTAGCTTTTAGCTAAATGGAATATTATAGATTTTTTTATCACTAGGTAGGTGAATAAGTGGGTAGGGAGGCCCATAAATTTCCTTAGCAACAATAAAAACACTTCAAGTGGACATTTAATGAGGGAAAATGCAGTTTTGGTTGGAGACACCTTGCATGGAGGTAGTGGAATTAATGGATGGGGCCCAAGGTGAGGAAGCTCACCAAGTTTATAAGGAAGGGTAAGGCAGCCTTTGAAATCAGTTTGGGTATTATTTTTTTTATGGTTTGTATGACTATTTTCATTCTCCAGTTGTTTAGTCGAGTTTGCAGTGTTTTTTAGCACAGGGTGTTCCCAAGCGGGAATCCCACCTCTTCCCTTGAGGTAGCCTATTGGAAGAGCATTGCACCATCATTTCCACACATTCAACATTCTAGCCAAGCTTTAGTCTTCATCTAAAGCACAATTTTTGTTCAGATTTGTGTTGTGTTGCAGGGTGTTGCAGTGGAGGGTTGAGAAACCCACTTT
Organism: Pinus albicaulis; assembly: GCA_034641835.2. Classification (NCBI taxonomy): domain Eukaryota; kingdom Viridiplantae; phylum Streptophyta; class Pinopsida; order Pinales; family Pinaceae; genus Pinus; species Pinus albicaulis. Next base: position 71,130 of record JAXQQM020070543.1, on the reverse strand, counting down.
CTGAGCTAGTTTTGCAATGGAGGAAGGATTCCTTCCATCAGGAGATCAGCAAGGAAGGTACTTTGGAATATTTCAGATCTTTGGAATCAGGCCAAGCTATTACCACCAGTGACAGTGCATTTTCAGTATGGAATTGTGTTATTTTGGAGGGCAGTTTCAGAGGAGGATCTATTGGCTCTTTTGGAGTACGTTCTTCTATGTGAATGGTTCAGCCTTTCATTGGAGGATACCTTTGGGAGAGATCTACATCATATCCACATTATTTCAGCCTTCTACTTCATGGACTTCAATTTCAGTGACTCTTCATTCCTAGGGCTGTAGATCACCATTTGTGTTTGAGTGTATTTCCGGAAACCCTTTCTGGGTATTCTTGGAAAACTATTGTTTAGCCTTATTCTTCATGTAGATTATCTTTTGAGGCTTACATCAGTCCCATTGTATTATTATATAGTCCTAGAAGTAGTTATTCCCTATTAGACTGTGTTGTAGCAACCTCTCTAGCATTTTGTATGGCAACAACATCTCACTTTTGAGAGTGTTTATGTATTGGAGGCTTGTGTGATCACATTTTATGATTTGTGGCTCATTTTTTGTACTTATTTTTTGCATATATGATCTATAAAATGGCTCCATATTGTTCTCATGGTTTCATGTGTTAAATAATTACTATTGATTTCATTTTATGAGCTGTATTGCTGCTTTTCCCATTTGGGAATATTACAGAATCCTTGGTGATAGGAAAGTTCATACTTTGTTGAGTCATAGAGTCGTGTACTTCATTGAAAATATTTTAGAAGATTCAGCATGTACTCAGGAGGAGTATGGTCAGTATATAGTGCAGATCATATCTACATTACTCATGTCTCTACAAGGAAAGAGAATCCTTGATTCGACATTGGCCTGCCCTTTTCCCTTAATGTCAAAGGGGGAGAGTAACTTGGTGTTTGATGTGCTTTACAGCTATCTACAGGTTGTGGTGATCAAACACCAATGTGTTTTCCATCTAGTCCAATGGGGGGTATTTTTGGCATTATGATGTATGTGTTGTCATTGATGGTAACCCACTTGTAACAGGATAAGTATATGGTAACCAGATCAGTACATAGGCCAGTTCAGAGGTGACATAGTGATGGAACAGAGTGAAAAAATTATTGGACATAGGTATGCAGGTCAAAGGCAGAATAATTATAAAGGTGAGAATTTTAAGAAATATACGTAGGTTCTATGAAGCAAATTTGAGTACACACGCGGGTATGAAGAATAAAAAATGTGTGCATTTGGCACACTATGATTCACTAAAGTCCAAGGGTCTTTACCATGGTATTAGCCCATAATATTTCTCAATGTGATGGCTATTTGATCCCGTCAAATATTACCATCAACACTAGTGTGGTTTTGACTCATGGTATTGACTAAGGCCTATGCTATATAAGGAGGTGAAGATCAAAGTGATAGAAATCATGCATGTGACTGGAAGGTTACAATCGAAATTATGTAGTGGTGTGCCAGCATCCGAGATATTAGGGCACTGAAATAGAGTTTTATCTCAGGACTTGGGAACTTGGAAAGGGTGGCTTAGCCCTTGGGGGTCCTGTAGCTCTTGAGGGAAGTCATTAAGATTTTTTTTTGTCAATTCCACTTCCTTAAGGTGATCTAGGAGTTTGAATCATATCATAGTAACTCTTTGTCACATGTTTACCCTGGAAAGTTGGTAACTTGGATAAATGTGGGAAGAGGGTGTTAGAGAGGAAGGGCTGACTTGGTGATTGGAGGAGGTCTTTTTCTAGGTATCAAGGGTCTTGAATTGTCTCATCTTGATTTGAATCTACTAATGTAATATCTGCACTGGTTTTTCCCCTTGGAGGTTTTTTTCCTTGGTTGAGTGCCTGCATCTTGTGTCTCTTTTTCTTGTGGTCTTCATATACACTTAATTTGGTAATTTCTTGATGAAGTATAAACTAATAAGGAAGAAAAATAAGCCAACATAACCCACAATTAATTATCAATAAAAGAGGAATCAAACCCTAATTCCTATGAGCATTGATTTCTCAACATGGTTTCAGAGCTAAGGCATAAGAAGGTTGAAGATCACTTTGTTGGCTATCATTTGAAGAAGGAAAAAACAGACTTGGAAGGAAAATTTACTACCTTAATGGAAATTTATTTCAAGATGGGTCTCAATATCATGAAAATTGTTGGAAGTTGGATTGGAAGGATCATCGACAATCTATCTAGGAGAGTAAAGAGTGAAGGATTCTTTGTTGCACTTACAGGAACACTAGATGATGACAACACCTAGATCATTAATAGTGGATCCTCAAGACATATGATGGGATAAAGTGGAAAAATTCATACTCTATCAAGGGAACCATCATCACATGCAATGGAGCTAGGAGACAACAACAACTATGCAGTCAAGGACCTTGGATCGACATCATTGAAGCTGGAAAGTGGAGCAAAGCTACACCTAAACAACATCCTTTATGTCCAAATTTTGAAAAATAATTTACTTTCTATTTTTTTTTAGAAGATAAAGGAAATTGGGTATATTTTGTAGATGGAAAATGTTTGGTTTTGGGAAAGGATTCAAGTATTGAAAAGGAAAAATTTATTGGAGTTCTTGAAGGAAGACTATATAAAGTTATAACACCATCTCCTCAAGCCCTAATTCACATGGAGATCAACCCTATTGAAATTTGGCATATAATATATGGGCACATTCATTACAAGATAATAACATCTCTTAGTCAAATTTTAAAGGTAATCCCAAACATCAAAGAAGATCATGAAGGAATATGCAAGGTATGTCCTTTGTGAAATAATAATAGAAAACCTTTTACAAGAAGTGATATAAGATCTATGAATATATTAGACCTCATTCATTTTATTGTGTGTGGGAAAATGTCTAATAAATCTCTTAGAGGCCATATTTACTATGTGACCTTTATTGATGATAACTCTAAAAATAAATGCCTCTATCTTCTCAAGGAAAAGGACGTAGTATTCGAAAAGTTCAAGGAATTTAGATCCGAATTTGAGACCTTGAACTAAATAAATATAAATACTTTGAGATCTGAAAATGGAGAGGAATACACTTCAAAAGAAATATTTTTTTATTCTAAGGAAGCAGGCATTAAGAGGGATCTCAATGTTCCCTACAACCCTAAGAAAAATTGTGTAGCAAAAAGAAACAATAGAATCATTGAAGAATGCATAAGGACTATGATATTTTATCAAGGTATACCAAATTTTATATGGGGAGAAGAAAAAATGACAACATTATATATAAAAAATAGAAGTCCTTGTAGAATCATTGATAATATGATACCAGAAGAAGCATTCACAGGGAAAAATCCATGTGTATACCATCACTAAATATTTGGGTGTCCCACATACATCCATGTTCCAAAAGACAAGCGAAATAATTTGGACTCTATAAGTATAAAATTATCCTCATTGGCTATAGCCCTTCATCAAAGGCTTATAGAATCTACATCAAGGAAGGGATACAAATCAAAGTTAGTATGGATTTTATATTTCACGAAAACTAGGCTTAAACAAGATCCAAGGATATACCAATCGAATCTGATGAAGATGTACCTTTATTTGAAGAAGAAAAGTACCATGAAAAGTCACCTACAAACCAAGAAGAAGAAGAGGAAGGACTAGGTGAGCCTATTTAACCTATAATCATTCTTGAAACAATAAAAAGTCCAAAATTTTTAAAATATACACTTGACGATGTCGAAGGACATGGATTAACTAAAGGAACTTTCAAATAAAGAAAAATACCAAAGATACACTCAGGATATGTAGCATACATGATGAATTTAATCGGAGCAGAACCAACTACATTTGAAGACATAGCTCATCAAGAATAATGGAAAAAATTGATGTAGGAAGAATATAAATCCATCATGAAGAATTAGGTTTGGGAAATATTTCCTATACCTAGTGAAAAATCAGTTTCCACTTCCAAATGGCTCTACAAAATCAAGCATGTCATTGATTTAAGCATAGACAAATACAAATCTAGATTCGTTGCAACTAGTTTCTCACAAAAGGAAGGAATAGATTATGAATAATAATTTTCTCCTACTACCATGTATACTACTATAAGATATTTGGTTTTTCAAGATGCTACTATGGGATGGAATATCCATCAAATGGATGTAAAAAATGATTTCTAAATGGAACCATTGATGAAGAAGTATATATTGAAAATTTTGAAGGATTTTAGATAAATAGTATTGATAAACGTGTTTTCAGACTCAAGAAATATCTATATGTCTTGTAGCAATCTTCTAGTTCTTGATATGCAAGAATGGATGCATAGCTCTTAAGAAGTGGGTTCATCAAAAGTTCTGTCAATGAAAACATCTACATCAAGATAGTGAAGAATGAACCAAACATTATAATAATATATGTGGATGATTCTTTTATTACAGGTGTGGAGTGCAAAATTCTAGAATGCAGGAAAATGTTGGTAGTGGAATTTTAAATGAAAGATCTGGGACTCATGCATTATTACTTGAGCTTGAAATTTTGGTAGAAACCTAGTGAGATATATCTTGGTCAAGGTAAATACATAATCTATATGTTACAAAAGTTTAGTATGATGGATTCCAACCCTATGACTACTCCCATGATCACAAATTTCAAAAATTTAAGAACATCTGACTCTAGTCTCATCGGCCCTACAATCTATTGTAAGTTGGTGGTCTCTTTGATGTAATCGATGAATAAGAGACCTGATATATGCTTTACTGTAAAAAAATTTAGTAAATTTCAGTTTTAACCTCATCATGACCATTGGATATATGCGAAGAATATCTTAAGGTACCTACGTGGTACAATTCATCACTACCTGAAGTATGATGGAAAGGAAGTTAAGTTGACAAGTTTTACCAATTCGATTGGGGTGGCAATGAGACTAATGGAAGAAGCACTTCCGTTAGTTTGGGGTCTGCAATGATTTCCTGGATGATTAGAAAACAAGATTATGTTGCACTAATTAGTGCTTAATTGTAATATGTTGTTGCATGTGAAGTAAGAAAATAAGTTGTTTGGTTAAGAAAACTCGTGTCATATTTGTTTGGTAAGCCTCTAGATCCTATAGTGATAAATTGTGATAAACAAAGTAGCATCAAGATGTTTGAAGGCCCCATATTCCATGCTAGGATGAATAATATCAATAACAAGTGCCATTACATTAGGATTTGTGTACAAGACGGGATTATGAAGCTACAATATATTCCGACAAATGAACAGGTAGTTGATGTATTGACAAAATTTCTTGCGAATAAGAATTTTAATTATTTTAAAAGCATGTTTGGATTGGTTAATGTTACATATTTAGTTGTAGGGAGATATGAATCATATTGTGGCAAATATAATATGCTTGGGAGAACACTTGGCCAGCCTATGTGTTCATGCCTAGATCCCGAAGTAAGGATGGTGGCATTGGTCATGGAGCTCCAACCTTGGATACACACCTAGATCCTTGGGTTGGTGTTATACCATAAAATCTCGATGGTACCTAGAGAGGATAAAGCATGATTTCACCTTATTCCATTCGATTAGAGTACCCTAGTAAGGTATCTAATCTATAGCACGTATTTTCTATAACTCTTCGTATCTCATATCATTTTGAGATATTACATGTACCTTTATATTTATGTAATTATGAATACCTCCCTACTTAAGAGGGAGTGTTGAAGAATGTAACTAGTTTCGGTCTTCATAATTATATTTGTCAAAAGAAATTTTATTATTAAATAAAATGACTTATTAAAGCAAGTTTTTCATGCTTGGGTCAAGGTTTTCTAGGTCAAAGGCTCCATTGAAGGCTACTAGGTTTTGTCTTAAGTCAATAGAGTCATTTTCATTTTCATTAGACCCTTCTTGGGCTTTTGTAGCATGTAAAAATAATTAATTTTTAGTCAAAAAAGTTCATTCGTCACCTCCACATCAAGTCCCCCCTATCCTCATGAAGTCAGCCTACATTAGTGCTATTCAATGCAATAGAAATGGTATATATAGATAGGTAACTCGACCTATTTCAAGCACCCACTCATCAAGTTTGATCTACAAGAGATAGAAGCAGAAAGAATAGCGAACTAGTTGGAGAAGGAAGGAAGAATCTTGGAAGACCTAAATCAAAGTTCTTAGGCAATCTATATCTCACATGTGTGAAGTTTCTAGGTTGTAGCTGGGGCCAAATTTATAAATCTACAACAGGTCTGAAATTCTATTTTTGGGGGTCGAAAATTTGTTGTTGCGGGCCGAAATTTTGGATTAAGTTGCAACTAGGAAGCGGAAACTTGGAGACTTTTTCAGGGGTTCTATACAAGGAGGAAGGGTTAACTTTGTTATTAGAGGATGTCTTTGTCTAGGTATAAAGGGTCTTGGATTGTCTCATCTTAATTTGAATCTACTAGTGGAAGAGTTGGACTTTTTTTCCCCTTGGAGGGGTTTTTCCCTTGCTGAAAGCCTACATATTGTGTCTCTTATCCTTGTGGTCCTCATATACATTTAATTTTTTAATTAATTGATGAAATATAAACTAATAAAGAAGTAAAATAATCCAACATAAACCACATGTAATTATCAAGAAAATAGGAATCAAACACTAATTCCTATAATCATTCATTTCTCAACAACTTATTATTCCTTGATCATGGGCTCGACATTAGGCATGGTATGATTCTACTATCCAAGTTTTGAATATTTTCGATTATGTGGACTCATATTTTCCCTCTCTCCTTCCTTCCTTTGTGGTGTATCAAAATGTGTCCCTTCATAGCTCTGATCTTTCTTTTACTTTGTAATACCTAGTGGTATCTCTCCTAATCCCTCCCTTTTGGATCCTTCTTTTGGAAGTAATTGATGCTGGCCAAACTCCTATTGCATCACCCAATTGATACCTCCTCCCCCTCCTCAAATTTCCATCCTCATAACTCTCTTGCTCCATCATTTCTCTTTTCCCTTTTTATGTGCAGTTTTGGGCCCACTATTAGCCTCCACCACATTTCTTTTTCCTCTTCCCTTTCATTCTCCTCAGACCATATATTGTGTCTTCCCCACTTCCCCGCTCACATGGGAAGCTTAGTTTCTCATGGTGTTGGACTCCAAATGAAAAAAATTGTGGTCATCCAACATCATATTTACCAACAATAGTATTTACCTTATAAATATGCCTCTCTCCATTGTAGTATAGGACACCGTCACCTCCACTGCAAAATCCACAATATATTCTTCGAAAACACTCTTAAACCAAAACTCAACAGCATGGGAATTTTTTTAGCTTACCGCTTGAAGCGAGCATACTTCATGTGGCTTCCACTTCCTTGGACTGTTGTGCCGATACATCAAGTTATTATCCATCAGCCGCTGAAACCACGCCCTCAAGATGATAGGAAAATATCCAAATAAAACTTCATTTAAGTCAGTAAACACATGCTTTTGTAGCCATTTCTCTGAGTTCTAGTTCTTGTATCCTATCTCTTTTACAACAAACTTGTGTAATTTCCATTTGAATCATTGTATATTTTCCACCCTCGTGGGGTTCCATAGTTTTCACATTCCTATAAGATAATCCCGTCACACATCCATCCCAACCGTGGTAATGGAACCATTTGTTGGAATGCGAGATTATAACAGACCTGAGATTTGCGACGTAATGGCCAAAAAAGACCCTCTTAGCATCGAATCTTTCAAAATACCCACGAAGTGAGTGAAGTATCACCCAAGATGCTAATGGGTGATTGTCGTAACTAGGTTTCCTCAATCTGACAGGACTGTCTTATGGCTCATGATGCATTACCTCTAACTGATGCATACTCCATTATAGACATATAATTTCACATCGAGCAAGTTGTTAAGCATTTTTACCCATCAGATATTGCAAGTCCAAAACAAACGTGCACGATATATGACCTTAGGTGTAGGCTCAGTCATTAATGAAATATTCAACACCAAAACCTGATAACTCTACTACTAAAAAGAAACACTAGTTATCACTTTGACCCACTGTCTACCATACGAACCTTCACACCCATTTTTAAAGGTTCAACACTGAAAACATCATCAACCCAAACCAGAACATATCATCCCCATATGTGATAATCCCATTCCATGTTATTAACAGAAACAATCAGATTATTAACGAGTTTTTAAAAAATCATTCTATCACAAATTACACAATGAACTAACACATGGAACCATAATAAAACATTCACAAATTTGCATATCAGCAAAATGGACCAAATTATCCAACCACTTATTTACATTATCAATAATAAGAGAGGCATTGCGCCCAAATTTATAATTAGGAACCAAACAGGTTCATCAGCCTTCCAAAACAACAATATGCCCCAACATTAATCATAATATTAACCCATTATAGAATAACAAGACTCATATTAAGCCCATATATCAATAAACACATTCATTACAATAATTTTGCATACTAGTGGCAAACTAAGGCATACAACAAAGACTAAAAAATAAACAGAATCATATATTAGACATTGGTTATGTAGCTCGGTTTATTCCTAATGTGCTCATCTGAAACTCAACATCCAGCAGCTAGCATCCTTCATCCGATGACTAAAAATCAATGACCAACTCGTGCTCGGTCCTTAGGAGCTCTTCTTATCGTTTCCTAGAACCATCTTGAATCCTCTCAGCCTCCTACCTGACCATTCGAGTTGTCCTAGAAAATCGTTAGGATATTTACCTATTTCTTATGAGTTGTCCCATGGGTATCAAGGAATATCCAAAATATCCTTCTACCATTCAACTCAACTCTGCCTCATGTCTTCTTTCCTTGAAATATCTCCATCCTCCTACTCAACATGATCTCCATGATGGGATCCACCTTTTGTAAAATCATAACCGCTAATATTCCCTTACATGTGTTTTCCCTCCATAGGTGCCACTATCATCCTTTCTACGCATCGTCCATCTGCATCGTGCCCTTCCTACTACGTCAGCACCGTGTTGTGCTCCACCTACTATGCTAGCCCTATGTTGCGCTCCATTTACTATGTCAGCCATAGCCCAAAGAGAAGACACATGGATCTGCATGTTCTTTGCATCCCATGGAGAGAAGAAGTCCCCAAATGGATCCGATGTTATAACTTATTTTTACCCATGAAATTTATTCCTAAATTGTATAATATTCAAAACAAAAAAAAAAAATTTAATTATTGCACTTTGTAAATAAATTTGACATATTCTTTATAAATTCCACTTTAAATAAATTTAAGTGCAAATAAACTAAGTTAAATGTTTCTTTTTTAAAGCCACCAAAGGATTTATCTATCGAGCACTTTTCAACACTGTGGATTTTCTCCGCTCAAATAAATGAACAACTAACAATTGTGGGACCCCCCGCACTCCTAATAGTTAACGAAGGGGGGGAGGGGGGGTGCCACAAAATTGTTGTGTCAAAATTGCTTCTCATGACGTTTCGAGTGCTTATGGATTGCAGGACACCCTTCTCATAAACCACTTACCTCTATGACCCCCCTCCCCGAAAACTATCTTTGTTGTCATTCCTTCCATTTTATCTCGTCGCTACTACCTCCACCAACTTGGCACTTCTGCCACAATTTCTACTAAACTAACCTTGCTATCTTCTCCCAATAATTTAACGATTTGAACGTTAAATTGTCAAATCACTCCTACCAACATTAAAATATCCATTTATTTATGCACTAAGAATTAATATCCTTAACATCTATTCAAAACACATTTGTAAATCTAAATTTCCCCCGTCAACTTTATCAACTTCCTTTATTTCTCTAATGTTGCACAAGTTCTCAATGATAGAAGGTATTAGAGTTCCATTGTCGAAAACTTCAATTACCCAACATATTGCTGGGTATTATCACTCCTTTTTTCTCTTTAAATTTTAAATGGCTAGTCAAAATGGAAAATCCAGGATCTTTGTTGAAAACCCTATGCTTCTTCCAGTCCCTAATCTAGAAGAATTCCCTCTCGTAGACATCGATTTTAAAATCCTTGAAACCAAATGTGAATTCAATCTGTATGAACTTCACAATTGGGAATTTCATAAATTCAAAGATGTCGTTGATGAATTCATCTTTTGGGAGTCCATGTGGCCACAATTTTTTTCCCCCAGACTTATCAGTTCCCTAAGTTTATTACCTAGTGTGAGAATCAATACCTACCTATCTAGAGGGAAATTGTGGCCAGAAATGGAGAATGATTGTTATATATAACCCCTGAATCTATTTTCCAAGCTCTACAAATAAATCCTCCATCTTCTCTTCATACATTTACAGTTGACTCATTGATGGCATGCCAGAAGGTTCCGAAGTACCTCATCACAATCCACCTTATTCTTCAGCAACTTTTCCATAAATTTCAAGACAAGTATTTTTCATGGTTGGTTGTCTTTTAGGTTACCAAAGTGATGAGTTGGTTGATGAATTCATTTTAGGATTTTTGTCAGTCTTTTCACCTGGTAAAAAGCCCTCTGTTCTTTTTAATTTCGTCCAGTTCATATAAGACATTATTCATGAGTAGTTTTTGAAGTTTAGTGCATAAAGATATTTTAATCATCAAACTGTATTGGTGTATCTATTTTTATATCATCAATCTCAAAGGTTCTAAATGTCACTTCAAAATCTAGATTCACAGGGAAAGCCACAGTTATTCACTGGACTTCATTAGTCATAAGAAATTCAGAAGATTACTCCTTTAGTGATTTTGTAGATCAATTTTTATATTTTTCATTATGTCTTCTTAATAGTGATGTTGTCCCAAGAATATCAACTGAAATTATAAAAATGATTTTGCATCTAAGTGAGCAATCAAAAGTAGGAGATTGTTACTTATATCATAAGTTCACAGATATTAGATTTTATGGTTCTGAGTTACAACCATATAAACTGTAGAGATGGAAATATTACTAAAGGAGAGAGAGCAATGTGTTATTGCATGAACTTCTACATTAGAAGCAGGGCCAACTACCCAGGACTCAACTAAACATCTATCCAAATCTATGGAAGATTTGTCACTAAAGAAAATAGAAATTGAGAAGTTGAAAGCATCATTAAAGAGGGAAGAAGATAATAAAATCAAGGCAGATAATGCATATTTTGCAGAAGCATAAAATTCCGTCAAGCTCACCAAACAACTTGAAAATTACATGGATGAATCAGTTAGTGCACAGAATCTGGAAAAAGATAAAGAGAAAATATGGGTAGACATAAACTCAACCATTACAAATGTTTGGACATCAATAGAAATCATTTTTGAATAGGAGAAACTAGTACAAAAAGGAAAATAAACCATTGTTGAGATCAAAGAGGAACTGGACAACAAACCCAGAGAAGCAACAAGAATAATCAAAATTTTGTATTCAAAAACAAAATAACTTAAAGAAATGGGCATTAAAGACATGATTGATGCAATCCTTGAAGTCATAAAAGTATTGATAAAAATAAATTTAATGCTACAGTTGGAAAACAAGTGTCATGACCTAGAAGTTCAAATCAAGAGATTTTATAAAACTTTTTCTGTTTTTTAGCAAAGGACGCCCATCACTTAGAGATTCTCATGGCCAGTTTAATCCAACAGGAAAGTTATCAAAAGAGATTTCACGACATAGTAGTAGACAATTCCAAGTTTTCCAAAGTAATAGGAAATGTCGGTGGTAAATTTTTTCTTCAAGGGTTAGAAAACGATTTATTCATTTCATATGAAATTCACCATCTCTTTGTAAACAATCCTACATTTGAAAAAAACATTGAGGTAGATGAAACATTCAGGAAAGTAATAAATTTTTCATATCCAAATGATGATAAGTGGGATAATTTCCATGAACTTTTTGAAAGAACTTAAAGTAGATTCAGAGGTAGGATTTGGGCAAAGCAATAGGAAAAAAATCATCAGAATCAAGTTTAAAGACAACAGTTAGAGACTAAATGCTCGAATGGCATACAAATTCCACTAGAACAACACCATAATTTATATTTTAAGTTGTATTAATTAGGATTATCCAAATCATTTTAGATAAACTTTATTTTATTGTAAAAAAATTTGTAACGGGCTAGATATTTTGAATTACACTCTATAATTATTTTGTAATTCAAAGTAAGAAGGGTTGATACTTCGATAGAACCAGAGACAGTATTGTGTTTTTGGAAATATTGAAGATAATCAAAGGCTTCTAGCTTCAGTTTCTAGCAGCATTTGTGTTCATGTGAGTCTCCCTTGTGTAATCATTACTATTATTCTTAATATATTTGAGGTAATATATAAGTATTGGTAAGGCTATTGAGTTTTGATCTCCCTGACAACCCATGCAAAGTTATAATCGTCACTTAGATTATCTAATTAAACAATATGTTTAACTTAGTACTTCTACATCATAAAATTATTTCCCTATATCATCTCTCAAACGTATAAGTGTTAAGCTATAGAAATATTTCTATACGACTGTGCTTTTTTTGATAATATAAATATTCAGGAAGATTTAACTACGAGAAATCTCCTTTTTTCATCTATCATAAGCATTTAAAGATTCACATCTTGTTAGTAGTGGAATAAACACTTTGATCAATTTTTAAGATACTGAGTTATGTATATGTTAATCATTTAATTCATTTATCATCCATTCAAATAAATGTGTATTTATATGCTTTAGCACAATTCTCGAGCCTAAAATTGTCTACAAAGAAACAACATATTTGTTGTATTGTGTCATGTGTATTTTGTACATGTCGTGGTTTTGTATTATGTATATATGTGAAAGTGTTGTGGTACACCATGTGTACATGTATGTGTTGTATAATGTGTTGGGAAAAATAGGTAAGGGCCTGTATGGATGCCCTTGTTGTTGATATTAAGGGAGGAGGTTGAGTAGCCTTTGGATTCCATTGTCGTTGATATTGAGGAAGGAGGAAGTATAGTATTTGGATTCCCTTGTTTCTTTGGAAGAGAAGAGAAGATAATGCATTGAGTGCTTTCTGGGTTTGGAAACTGATCTAGTGTGTAAAAGTGGTCAAGACAAGAGAAGTCATTGGGTCCTTACCGGCTTGGCAACCGATTCAATGTGTGTATAGAAAAAGACAAAGAACATAGGAAAAAGAAAAAAACAGATTGAAAGATAAGTATCAATATTTCATTTTAGCTTTTAATTTCAAAATTATGCACATAATCTAGGATTTTGATTTATGATGGTTGAGTTTTGAGCTAACCAGATGTTGTAGAAATTATACAAGATGCATGTATATTATTTGACTCCCATGATATAACAAATTAACTTATGTTAAATACAGATCCTTCCACTTAATTCTTTGCGGAAATTAAATCGCCAATTGCAAAACACATATGAAGCAAAATCAATCGCACATAAACACATTTGTTTAACGGGAAAGCTTAAAGCTAAAAACCCCAACTATCATATATTATGTATATCAATGGATCATGTAATAATCTCATACAAAGCTTATTGCATCAAGCTCTTAGTACAATCAACAATCATTACACACTGCCATGCAGAAATTTGCATATCTATGCACCAATTTCTTGCCTCCTGACAGCCTGCCTCCACTGTGAAATCCCTGTTGAAGAAGACCTCTGAAAGAATTCAAATTGGCCTTGCTTTGACTGTGCAATCCTCATTGGCATCTCCAATGTGTGTCAGATGCATTGAATGCATCACTATAGTCACAACAGATAGTCCATCTCACCCTTTCACCTATCTCTCCACTAGGTCTCCACTGGAACTGACATGCAAGTAGTTAACTATTGTATTTGTTCAGTTGCAAGTGAGTCTCTAGTTGTGAATTAATTAAATAATTAATTCACTAAACTCTCACTAGTGTATCTTCAATTAGAACTAGATACAACTAGCACAACTAAGTTTAACTCATGGCGAGTTAAACTAAATAACAACTCCCATAACTACTCTTCCAACTCTGTCACAACTCTGCCACTTCAGTTCTAACTGATTCCTCCGTGCATGAGTCACCAACCACCCTAAGAATTGCGCAATTAATTCAGCCCACTGATTTTCCAAATCTGTTCACTGAAATAAAGTGCTCCATGAGAATAAGTTGATATTTATTGTCGTATTATTATTAAGGGCTAATAATAATCGACATGCATCTATTTTTAGATTAGCGATCTATAAATAGACTCCGCCCAATCTTCTAAAAATAATATTTCATCTGTTTTTCCAACTTGATCAACCATCTACAAATAGCATCCTACAACTTATAGAATAGCTCACCATGTCTAAAAATAGACATACACCTAAAAATAGCATGTGGGCCCCACTTAGTGAAGGTGCTTAATTTCCACTAAGCTCATCATCTTGTTGAATCTCAACACTCCCTCTCAACAAGGTAGGGATTATCCTTCACCCCGATCCTGCCTCTATGGTATTCAAATTTGCTCCTAGTGAGCACCTTCATCAGAATATCTGCATCCTGATCTTCCATAGGAATGTACTGAAGCAACATGATCTTCCGCTGCACCAATATCTGATATGATGATACTGGATATCTATATGCTTAGATCTATCATGAAACACGGGATTAATCGAGAGTTTAATGCAATTCTGATTATCACAGTGTATCACTGTAGGATCTAAATGAGAACCGAATAAACCGACCATGATCTTCCTCATCTAGATAGCCTCACATACAGCTTGACTTGCTACCATGTATTCTGCTTCCGCTAAACTGAGTGCCATGGATCTTTGTTTCCCGCTGTACCAAGATACTATTGTAGATATGATACTAAAAACCCCTGCTGATGTGCTCTTTCTGTCCGTTGGGCTGCCTGCCCAATCTGCATCCGTGAAGCCATGCAACTTCACCTCATCTGTTTGTCTGTACCATAAGCCATACTCAGATGTGCCCTTGAGATATCTCAATACGTGCTTTCCTACCTTCCAAAAGAGCTTGGTAGGCTTAACCATTGCTTGACTAAGCTGGTTCACCGCATAGCATATGTCTGGTCTTGTATTAACTAAATACATGAGCGAACCCACCAACTTTCTATAGACAGTAGCATCCACTACCTCTGTCGATGTAGCATCCTCTTTCCTCAAAATTTCCTGGAAGGGGAGTATCCATGGGCTTGCAGTCCTGCATGAGAAACTTACCAAGTATCTCCCAAGCATACTTTCCTTAAGAAACAAATAGTTCACCTTCTCGCTACCATATTTCCAATCCAAGGAAATAATGAAGGAGGCCCAAATCCTTCATCTCAAACTCCTTTGCAAGATCTTCCTTGCATGAGTGTATCAACTGCTCATCACTCATTAGTATTAAATCATCAACATAAAGAACAATGATTAAAATCTTACCCACCACCACAATTTGGTATAGGTTTGCATCCGCCTCACTCTTGGTGAAGCCAAGTCCAGTGAAATAGTTTTTGATCCGTGTGTACCAAGCACGAGGTGCTTGCTTCAGCCCATACAACGCTCTTTCAAGTCTGCACACATGCGACTCGCTGCTGAAGATCTCAAATCCTTTAGGTTGCTCAATGTACACTTCTTCCTCAATGATCCCATTAAAGAACGCATTCTTCACATCCATCTGATGAATGTGCCAACCCATCTGTGCTGAGAGAGCAAGGATGGTCCTTGTTGTACCTCAAGAAAACAATTCCTTGCTGTGTAAAGGAATCAGTGCTTGAGACATTATCTAATTATGTCACAAATGAATATGTTTTGTCTCTGTATTTAAAACCCTTAAAACATTGATTGTATGACCCCTTAAACAACAAACCCATGCATGTTATGCAATGCTATATTTCACTTATGCTGAAATGATTGAATGGGAGAAAATGAGAAAGGAATTTCAAACTGATATGTTGTTTAAAACAGAATCTACCACTTCAAAACTCAGAAGAATTATGTATAGGTAAGGTAAAAATAGAGGAGTGCACATTAAGGTGTGTTTAACTCTTAGATACACAATTATAAAGAGACCCGCAGCTCAAATCACTCTATTTCATTCACAGACATGAGAACAATATGTAAACTAGAAAAAAATTTCAGCATAAACAAATGCTAGAAACCTGCATTCTTTTCATTGATTTGCTATTCTGGATTACAAAATTTTTCTTTCAGGTTCCCAAAACTCTGACCCCCTGCCCTGTTCAGCATTGCAGCACATATGCATGTTTGATGCAACTAACTGTTATGATCAGTTTTAAAACTGATTCTTGGAAACTTTGGAACTAATTGAAAATACAAAATGTTTGTTTTAATATTATATATATAATATATAATATAAAACCAAAATAGAGCCTTACTCCTAGCATGGCAGAGGAACCAATGGTAAATTTTTGGGTCCCACTACACTCATCATTCATAGTCTTCCCATAAGTTTGGAGAAACCCAAAACTATAGGGGGCAATGAGCTAGTGGTTTCTAGAAATGGATCGGAGGTGTACATCATGGCCGTCGATTTTTGTAAAAAGTGGTTTAAATCAAACCATTAGAGTGCATAGCTCTCCATGAGCTTGGTTTATATACCCCGTGGCGTTGGATGTTTGGATGATCCAAATGGAGTTGATCTTTGGATAGCTTGATTGGAAAATCTTATATTATTTCACTTAACGTTTGTGCATAGCTACCATTTATCCTGAGACGCATATGTTATCACCTATTAAATCTTTGATAAACCATGGTGGGGAAAATATCCACTTCCAACCTTTGACTCCATTTGCCTAAGTACTGGTTCGATTTGAATGGGAAATGAACTAATTTGAATTGAGCTATGGAAGTGTCCTTGAAAAGGCCAGCCTGGATAACCTTAGAATCAATCCCCATTTTCTGTTTCGCGTGTTCAAGGATTTCTTCCTCAATAGAACCAACACTAATCAAAACAAAAACACGAACCTCCTTCAATTCTGGGTAGATAGTTTTCTTGCTTGCAGAATAGCCTTTAAAACAGATCCCTGACTCTTCTCTGACTCCAAAATCAATGAAAGTTTTGATACCTTTTTCCTCGCCGCTTGTTCCAGAGAAGCAAGGGACTTTTCTTCTTTTGCGCAAGTCTGTTCTTCACTTCGAGCTTCAGATGCAAAAAGCTCATTTTTATCTATTGTGATTTCCCTGTTTTTAAGATCCGCCTCGTTATCCTTGAAACTCGATGCTTTGCTTTTTGACTCAGTGATTTGAACGGTGCTGTCAACACCAGCTTTCTCTTTCTGGCTGTCAATTACAATCAAGTCAAACACACGTTTCAACCTCTCCTTACTTTCCAGCAACTTCAGAGAAGTGCGCTCTATGGCATCATTTGTAAGCCATTCAATGTCACAATCTTTGTGCTTTTGAACTTGAATTCTCATTTTCATTCCTTTGCCTTGCATTTTCATATGAATTCAAATTCTTCCCAATGGTCAAAGGAGCTACAATCGCTGGAGCTACCAGGATTAGCGCTGCAACCCGTTCTGGAGCTTCGAAGCATGCATTTGCTGCCACTAGACAGACTGCAGAATGCCACTAATCACAGTACAAAATTCATCACGAGTTTTACATCTCTTTGGCTGAGTAAATCATTCAGTCGAATTTCATTTTAAGAGAGAAATGCAAATAACAAAAACGTTTATCCCATATATATGATTCAAATATAAATTTCCACCTTAAGCGATTAAGCTCTTAAAATATCAGCTGCCGGTTGACCAGGTTGCCAATATTTGATGATAGCCAAACGCAATATGAGTTCAGGAAAATACTTTTTTCTGTCAATTTTCGAAGCTTCAATCCATTCAATTGTTCCATGTTTATCAGATAAGAGGTGACAAATTATATCACACAACAGTCCATAAATGTTTTCACATCTTTCTTCAGATCTCGACTGACTCTGTGATTGAAGCAACCAGGTGTGGGAGAATTCTTCTTGTTTTCCAGTCATGAGTTCCATGAAGAAAGATCTTGGCAGAAACAGGCCTGTCAAGAGATGTTTGCATGAAGATGCAAGGAAGAACAGCTTCTCCCAACTTTTTGCTGAGTAAAGTTGTGCTACAACATCTGGCTCCAATTGGGGACAGTATTTTGGTATCAAAGTGCTGAGAACTTGTAGATCAGTAGCCTTTATTGGGCATGGAGTCAACTCAGACTGAATTTTCCTCAATCCAAAATCTCTGAAAACTTCAAAACTTCTCTGAACCTACTCTTCTTCTAGGATCTTTATTCTTGAACTGAAAATTTTAAACTAGAAATACTGCAGCTGGAAATGCTCAACTCCTGAGCTTATTTATGTACAACTCCTATAT
This sequence comes from Pinus albicaulis, assembly GCA_034641835.2. Classification (NCBI taxonomy): domain Eukaryota; kingdom Viridiplantae; phylum Streptophyta; class Pinopsida; order Pinales; family Pinaceae; genus Pinus; species Pinus albicaulis. The sequence continues at coordinate 52,851 of JAXQQM020070543.1, read as the reverse complement.
ATATAAGCATGGTTGAACTTAATCAAGTGAATTCAACCTTCCAATGGGACCAATCCAACATCTGCTTGTCAGATCTAATACCTTCATACTGCTAAAATTTAAAAATCAAAAGAGGAATGTACCATGAAAAATTTTCATATAAAAAATTTTGTACATACCCTTGCATTAAAGCTTGTTGCTGACCAAAGAAATTTGCCATATATTCAGCAATTGGATCATAGAAATCATGAGACAAAACTTTGGTTACCTTATTTTCTTGAACATTTTGCAGACATCTTTGAACATGGCAGCTTCTTTCATTATTTGACCCTTCAATTAGGAACTGTGTGTTAGGAAGCTGACTGCCACTTCCTGTAGGCAAGAATTCAGGCTGACAATACACATCCAAGGTTTGCTCTCCATAATGCTGATGCTCTTCACTTAACATCAATTGATGACTAAAATCTTCCTCTTGCAAACAGGTCTGAGAAACTGCACTATTTTCCTCAATACTCACAAAATTATTGCAATGATCTTCCATGCTTTCATATTGTAGTTCAGTTGTTACAACTAAGTTTCGACTAGAATCTTCAAAATGATTAGATTCTTGCCTTTCACCAAGATAGGAACCTTTTGACACTTTTTGGAAATTTTTATTAGCCTCTGAACTTACATTCTCTTGTAAAGAAATTCCAATGTTCCCTTCACAAGCACTCTTATCTTTAACATAACTTGGACTTTCTACATTACAGGAAAAAAATTTACAAGCCCATGCATTATTCTCGATTTCTTGCGCATGGAGAAACATCAGCTTCAGAGTGCTAGGCTTTCTCTCCTTTAGATAAAAAGCCAAGGCAAAAGAAAGAGCTTTCAAATAATAGACCATAGCTACTGCTTCTGGAGGTCGAATTTCTTCTGGCATGCTGAAATAAATTTTTTGAAACCTCCTATTAAACTCAGAAATTGATTCATTACTTTGCCTTCGGATAGAATATATTTCCAAAAGGTGCTCTTCATATGACTTATTCTCGCCCCAATATGTAAGAAACACATCTTGAAGATCTTGCCAGGAATTAATTGAACCTGCTTCCAAACACTGAAACCATTGCTGAGCATCCTGTTTTAAAGAATGGCAAAAAATCCTTAAAGCTACGTCTTCATAAATGATTTGAAATTTGTCCAGGAAGTATTTAAATTCCAAGATATGTGATTTAGCTGAAAGGTCCTTCTCCTTCCTGGAGAAACTTGGCAAGGACTTGAATCCTTTTGAAGGATATTGATGGAGAATAGTGGGCAGCTTCAGGGGTTTAAAGATTTCTCTGTTTTTGAACTGAAAAGCAGTCAATTTCTTATGAGGCAAAATACTATCATCCGAAGATGATGAATCATCACCTTTACGCCCAGACTGTGACTGATTATCTTCCGGGATTGTAATACAACAATCATCTCTCCTTTCATGTTTAGGAGATACACTTGTGTCAAGATTTATAATACAAGCAGAAGCAAAATCATCTTTTTCCAATAATGAATTTACATTTTGGGCCTTATAATCTTCTGAGAAAATAAAGCAGGAAACAATCCTTTTAAGATAAAAGGGAAAATAAACCACTAAACTGACAGTAAAAAATAGAACCTCCTTTAAAAAACAGAAATTCTGATACATGTTTTTTCCACGATACTTTCTCATCTTCTTGCCAAGAAAATTCTTCATCTAATGAAACTTTCATCCGTGGAGTCGCCAGGTGAATAATAAACAACCAATCTTCAAATCTGAATCTTGTTCACCATAAAAAAGAAAGGATTATGAAACCATCTGCTGCAAGGCATTTGACCTCGCGTTTGGCTTTTTGAAAATGAGAATTCTGTAAATAGTAAACACAGCCAAAAACTTCCTCCTCACTAAACAACCAGAGGAAGTAGAAAGAAAACCCAGGGAAATGAACTTCGCTTCTTCACTCCCCGGCAACGGCGCCAATTAATGTTGTTCCTCAAGAAAACAATTCCTTGCTGTGTAAAGGAATCAGTGCTTGAGACATTATCTAATTCTGTCACGAATGAATATGTTTTGTCTATGTATTTAAAACCATTAAAACATTGATTGTATGACCCCTTAAACAGCAAACCCATGCATGTTATGCAGTGCTATATTTCACTTATGCTGAAATGATTGAATGGGAGAAAATGAGAAAGGAATATCAAACTGATATGCTATTTAAAACAGAATCTACCACTTCAAAACTCAGAATAATTATGTATAGATAAGGTAAAAATAGAGGAACGCACATTAAGGTGTGTTTAACTCTTAGATACACAAGTATAAAGAGACCTGCAGCTCAAATCACTCTATTTCATTCACAGACATGAGAACAATATGTAAACTAGAAAAACTTTTCAGCATGAACAAATGCTAGAAACCTGCATTCTTTTCATTGATTTGCTATTCTGGAGTACAAAATTTTGCTTTCAGGTTCCCAAAACTCAGAACCTCCTCTCCTCCTCCTATCTCTGCTTTTATATCAGCCTTCTGAACTAACTTTCTAACTGTTATGATCAGTTTTGAAACTGATTCTTGGAAATGTTGGAATTATTTTAATTTACAAAATATTTGTTTTAATATTATATATAATATATAATATAAAATCAAAGATAAGATCCTACGCTAGTGCAAAGTGAAAAGAACGAATGGTATCTTTGGGGCCCACCATTACAGCCATATGTATAAATCGACAAAACTGCCCATGGTTTATGAAAACCGATAACCACCTACGGGGGTAATGACAGCGGTTTGTACGAAATGAATCGGAGGTGTCGTAATACATCACAGCCGTCGATTTTGTAAAAAGTGGTTTAAATCAAACCATTTACGGGGGGTACTAGCTCTCATAAACTTCGTTTAACTTATACCCCCGCAAACCATTGGATCAAACTGGATGATCCAAATCGTTGATGCTGCATAGCTTCAGTGGAAGAAATCCTTATTATTTCACTTAGCGCTGTGCATAATACATTTGTACAGACGCATATTGTTTATGCTGCCCAAGTCTTTGATAAACCATGGTGAGGAAAATATCTACTTCCAACCTTTGACTCGATTTGCCTAAGTACTGGTTCGATTTGAATGGGAAATGAACTAATTTGAATTGAGATGTGGAAGTGTCGTTGAAAAGGCCAGCCTGGATAACCTTAGCATCAATCCCCATTTTCTGTTTCGTGTGTTCAAGGATTTCTTCCTCAATAGAACCAACACTAATCAAAACAAAAACATGAACCTCCTTCAATTCTGGGTAGATAGTTTTCTTGCTTGCAGAATAGCCTTTAAAACAGATCCCTGACTCTTCTCTGACTCCAAAATCAATGAAAGTTCTGATACCTTTTGCCTCGCCGCTTGTTCCAGAGAAGCAAGGGACTTTTCTTCTTTTGCGCAAGTATGTTCTTCACTTCAAGCTTCAGATGCAAAAATCTCATTTTTATCTATTGCGATTTCCCTGTTTTTAAGATCCGCCTCCTTATCCTTGAAACTCGATGCTTTGCTTTTTGACTCAGTGATTTGAACGGTGCTGTCAACACCAGCTTTCTCTTTCTGGCTGTCAATTACAATCAAGTCAAACACACGTTTCAACCTCTCCTTACTTTCCAGCAACTTCAGAGAAGTGCGCTCTATGGCATCATTTGTAAGCCATTCAATGTCACAATCTTTGGGCTTTTGAACTTGAATTCTCATTTTCATTCCTTTGCCTTGCATTTTCATATGAATTCAAATTATTCCCAATGGTCAAAGGAGCTACAATCGCTGGAGCTACCAGGATTAGCGCTGCAACCCGTTCTGGAGCTTCGAAGCATGCATTTGCTGCCACTAGACAGACTGCAGAATGCCACTAATCACAGTAAAAAATTCATCACGAGTTTTACATCTCTTTGGCTGAGTAAATCATTCAGTCGAATTTCATTTTAAGAGAGAAATGCAAATAACAAAAACGTTTATCCCATATATATGATTCAAATATAAATTTCCGCCTTAAGCGATTAAGCTCTTAAAATATCAGCTGCCTGTTGACCAGGTTGCCAATCTTTGATGATAGCCAAATGCAATATGAGTTCAGGAAAATAATTTTTGTTGTCAATTTTCGAAGCTTCAATCCATTCAATTGTTCCATGTTTATCAGATAAGAGGTGACAAATTATATCACACAACAGTCCATAAATGTTTTCACATCTTTCTTCAGATCTCGACTGACTCTGTGATTGAAGCAACCAGGTGTGGGAGAATTCTTCTTGTTTGCCAGTCATGATTTCCATGAAGAAAGATCTTGGCAGAAATAGGCCTGTCAAGAGATGTTCGCATGAAGATGTAAGGAAGAACAGCTTCTCCTGACTTTTTGTTTAGTAAAGTTGTGCTACAACAATCCTTGTGGAAGAATACCATGCGACAGGTGCAAAGGTTTCTTCATAATCAATCCCCTCGATCTGTGAGAAGCCTCAGGCAACAAATCTTGCCTTATACTTCTCAACACTCCCATCATCAACTTGATTTACCTTGTATATCCATCTTGAAACTACCACTGATTTACCAACCGGCCTTGGAAAAATCTCCCAAGCATTGTTTCTGACAATGGAGTCATACTCCTCCACCATGGCATCTACCCATGTGGGCTCCTGCACTTCTTCCTCAAAGGAAGATGGCTTTGTCACGATACACTTGCTCATGAGAGCCATGTATCTAGTGAATCGGTCAGGTGATTGTCTCTGTCTGCGTTGTGATGTAGGGACTCCTACATTCTGTGCCGCATCAAGCTTCATCCTCTCAGCTTCTGTGGTACGCCTTCTGTCTGTTCTGATGTTTGGCTCTGCGTGAGTGGACTCCTCCACTCCATGATCCTCATCCTGTGGTTGATACACATCTTGAGGCTCATATTTGGGAACAAGAAGTTCCCCCTCTGCATGCAACTGTAGCTCCCTCTCAAGCGACAACTTCATCGCTTTCTCCTCATTGATTTTTATATCCCATCGCACCACAGTCATCTGACTATATGGAAAATACACACGATAATTATGGGGTGTTTCTATGTTTCTTTGTCCTTTGTCACATGAATGTAAACATATGAGCCAAAAATCTTCAAATGAGAAATATCAGGCCTCTTACCAGTAAAATATTCTTCAGGTGTACTCATGCCAAGTACTCTATGAGGACAACGGTTTTGCACATAAACTGCAATGTTGCATGCTTCCGCCCACAAGTGCATCGATAGGCCCTGGTCATGCAGCATAGCTCGTGCAGCCCCCACAATTGTTTTGTTCTTATTCTCTGCGACCCCATTCTGCTGTGAGTTATGAGGTGCTATGAGTTCTCTTAGAATTCCTTCTTTGCTACAGAAGTCTTTGAATTCGTTCGAGATATATTCACCACCATTATCACTCCGCAGAGCCTTTACTTGCTTCCTCAGATCCTTCTCCACCAATGCTTTAAACTCACAGAACTTCGAGAATGTTTCACTCTTTTTCTGCATGAATAAGATCCAGCATCTACGAGAACAGTCATCAAAAAATATAACATAATACTTGTGTTTTGATGTTGAAGCAACCGAGAAAGGTCCACACATGTCTGTGTGAATTCTATCCAAAATCACCGAAGCACGGTTCTCCTTCTCATGAAAGGTGGTCTTCACAAACTTAGCCATAGTACATCCCTTGCACTGATCTAACTGCGCAAGAGTACCCTTGGGAAGTCCAGCAAAAATTTGCTGCAAAATTTTCAAGGCACCATGGTGAAGATGGCCCAATATTCTATGCCATAATTCGCCCTCATCTTGTCTCACCACTTCTTCTGCTTTGCTCATTGTTGCAGCATAGCCATCTACCTCTATCTTGTAGAGATTCTTAACTCGAATCCCTATCCTCTTGGTTTGACCCATTTTTTAATGTCACAGGAAAGCTTTTCCCTCGCTGAAAACAACATCATAACCTCTGTCCTCCAACATCGTGATCGAGACCAAGTTCTTCTTCAGACATGGAACATGCATAACATCTTTCAACAAAAATGGTTCACCTAACTCCCTCTCAAAGGTAATTGCTTCCAATGTCGATTGCACTGTATCTACCATCGTCGCCCATCTCTATATGCATTTGGAGATCTTTCTCCTCCAAGTCACTAAACAACTCCTTATCTCCCGTCATGTGGAAGGAAGCACCACTATCAAGATACCACACTGATCCCATTTTGTTTGAAACCAAGCATGTGATCAAAGAGAAATAAAGTTCAAATTGCGAGGCTAAGGCCTCACCCACTGTAGCACCAGCAACCTTCTTCTTCTTCTTTTTCTGTCGGCAGTTAGTGGCGAGATGCCCATGTTCGTGACAGTGAAAACAATTCACCTTGGACAAATCTAGCTTCTTGTATTTAGCCTTAGATTTTGGATGGGATTTCTTCCCCTTCCCTTTCCTTGCTTTGGCAGCCAAAGCGCAATTCTCTTCATCATCATTCTTCGATGAAGAGCCATCCCTAGTACTTCGCCTTATCTCCTCCTGCACTAGATCCGACCAAAGTCGCTCCCAATCTGGCAGTTTCTCCTGTCCATTGACAGAGTCCTGATAACTGTGCCAACTCTTCGGTAACCCAAGCAGAGCCAAGATCACCAATTCATCATCCGCAACTTTGATTCCCACACTCCTCAGCTCATCCCTACATTGGACAAACTTCGTGAGATATTTTGAATACTGTCGCCCTTCTCCATTTTGATTTTTCTGAGCTTATCTTTAAGCTCCAACTTCCTATGGTTGTTGTTGCTCTGTGTAGAAATTATATAACCGATATGTTATATGTCTAAGATTATCCTGATCATACACTATTTGACTTCATGCACAATACAGAATCTATTCCACCATTGATCATCACATGCAGAAATTAAATCAATTGCAATGAACACATGAAACCATAAAAATTCACACACATTAACACAGTGATTTAACAGGAAATCTTGAAGCTGAAAACCCCAACTATCTGTATATAATATATGTCATAGAGATCATGTAAAAATCCTCATACAAAGCTGAACATGTCAAGCTCTCAGTACAATACAATTGCTACACACTACTCAGGTCCGATCTAGCAAATCCATGCAGTCACACTGCTCACCTACCTCTCTTTACTTGTCCCTCTTGAAGAATAAGCTGAATGAACAGAATCCACAGCTAATCTGTAGTAATCATTGAATCTTTGTGAGTATTGAATTGTGTCATTATCACTATAGTCCACAATGATAGTCATCTTGCCCTTTCACACTTTATCTCTCCCACTTTGAATTATACTCCCTTTGAAGCCATCATCTGCTTGTAGGAGGGCGTGTATTCATGGGTGATTAATGAGTTAATATTTAGTTACAAATTGATTATTAATTAATTTACACTCTCATAGTGTATCAGTGGTTAAAATGAATACAACTAGCTCAACTATGTTTAACTGAGTTAAACTGAATACAACTCCACTAACTCCTCAATCAACTCCACCAAACTCTCTCACCTGAGTTCTAACTGAAGTCCCCATGCAATAGCTCCACTAAACCCTTAGGAATAGTGTAATTCCTTCTGTCAGCTGCATGTGCCACATCTGTGCACTTAACTGAAGTGCTCCAACAAAATAAGATAATGTTTAGAGTCCAAATATTATTAAGAGATAATAATAGTAGACATATCTATTTTTAGACTGGCAATCTAAAAATAGATTCACTTATCTCTAGGCAATTATCTTTTTTCCAACTTGACCAACCATCCACAAATAGCATCCTACAACTCATAGAATATGATCAACATGTCTAAAAATAGACTTTACTGCATATTAAAAATAGCTCAGACCTTAGTGTGAAAGGCGACTCTTTTTCTTCCAAGCTCATCATCTGTTGAATCTCACTCCTCTCCACAAGATGGGATTATCTGCTACCCGATCCACTTGTCTCTGTGGTATTCAATTTACTCTGGTGGCGCCTTCGTCGAGAATATGGCCTCCTAACATCTCAGCAGAAATACTTAAAGATATTAACATGATCTTCCGCTACACAAAATCTCTGATATGATGATACCGGATGTCAATGTGTTTAGATCTATCATGAAATACTGGATTAACTGAGAGTTTTATGCAACTCTGATTATCACAATATATCACATTAGGATCTAAGTGTGAACCGTTTCAACACGACAGGATCTTCCCTCATCCATATAGGATGAAATGCGGTAAACACTGCCATACATGCTCAGCCTCTGGCCCAAGCCTGAGTGCCAGGATCTTTGTTTCTACTATACCAAAGCTACATTGTGAACCCTATCTGAGAAATCTCGAGATGTGCTCTTTTCTGTCTGGATTGGGCTCCATAACAATGCATCAATGAATACATCTGGCTTCACCTCATCAAACTACCTTTGAGTCCATATCCCCATACTCAGGTCCCTATCAGGACTTGTCCTTTCCTACCTTCCAAGAAGAGCTTTGTAGAGCAACCTTGTGTGGAAAATCTGGTTAATGGCACAACATGTTGGTGTGTATTGGATAATGCATGAAGCCCGAACCAGCAATGCAGTCCATGGTGGCGTCCTACCTCTGTAAATCATAGCATCCTCTTTTCCTCAAAATTCTTTAGAGGAGTGTTTGGGAGCTTCTGACCTTGCATCATTGAACTTCTCCAGTATCTCCTGGGCATACTTGCCTTGAGAAATAAACAGTCCATCACTGCGCTGCCAAATTTCCAATCCCAGGAAATAATGAAGGAGGCCCAAGTCCTTCATCTCAAACTCCTTTGCAAGATCAGCCTTGCATGAGTGTATCAACAGTTCATCACCTGTCAAAATCAAATCATCTACATAAAGTACAATGATCGGCAACTTACCCTCCACCACAATCTGGTATAGGTTAGGATCCGCCTCACTCTTGGAGAATCCAAGTCTGGTGAAATAACTATCTATCTGTGTGTACCAAGCACGAGGTGCTTGTTTGACCATCTGACTCCAGGCACACGTGAGCTAGCTGTGAAGATTGAAACCTTGGGTGCTCTGTGCACCCTCCTCCCCAATGACTTGTTGAGACGCGGACTTCACATCCATCGATGTGCCTTCATTTTACATGACCAAGAGAGCAAGGATGTCAATGGAAGAATATACCTTGCAACAGCAGTGCAAGGTTTCTTCATAGTTCGATCCTCAATCGGAGAAGCCCCGGCAAAAAAATCTTGCCTCGTACTTCTCGACGCTCCCATACATTTATTTCACTTTGTAGATCCATCTCCTTCGAACCTACCACTCGATTTCCCTTCGGGCCTTGGGACAATCTCCCATGCACCGTTTCGACAATCGAATAATACTCTTCCACCAGACCACCCATGCAGGTTCTCCACAAGCCTTCGAAAGAGGATGGCTTTGTCACGATACACTTGCAGCCATCATAGCCATGTATCCAAGATATCGGTCAGGATCGTCTCTCGTTCAAGGCCAGTGGATGTAGGTGCTCCTACATTTTGCGCCGCATCAAGATTCCGCCGTCAACTTCAGAGTGCGCTTCCGCCTGATGTTTGGCGCCGCATGAGTGGTTTCTTCCACTCCATGAACCTCCCCATGTGGCTGATCCACATCCCGAGGCTCATCCTTAGGAACTAGTAGCTCCTCATCTACATGCAAGTGTAGCTCCCTCTCAAGTTTTAACACTTGTCATTTTCCTCATGAAATTTGATATCCCCATCGCACAACAAGCCCGACCGTCCGGAAAATACACATGATAGTTGTGGGCTGCCGTGTACCCCAAAAATATCCCAACCTCTCATGGCCGTCTTAGCCTCTTTCCCCGCATCCTTCGTCACATGAATGTAAACAGGTGAGCCAAAAATATTCAATGAGAAATACGTTTCTATCAAAACGCTCTTCAAATGTACTCATGCCAAGTACTCTATGAGGACAACGGTTTTGCACATAAACCATAGTGTTGCATGCTTCAGCCCACAAGTGTATGGGCTCCTAATCATGCAACATCACCCGTGCAGCACCCATGATCATTCCCGTTCTTTCGCTTCCCGACCCCATTCTCAGGGGTTATGAGGCGCTTGCGGAGCTCTCTTTGAATTCCGTTCTACACCGAAAGTCTTTGAATTCGAGATGAATTCACTACCATTATCGCTCCTAGAGCCTTCACCGCTCTCCGACTCTTCTCAACCAATGCCTTGAACTCACAAATTTGCGTATGTCTCGCTCTTCTTCTTCATGAAGAAGATCCAACACTTACAAGAAAAGTCATCAACAAATATCACATAATACTCCGTGTTTTCTCTGGCCGAAGCTACTCGAGAAAGGTCCACACACATCCGTGTGAATTCTCTCAAGGATCGTCGTGGCGACTATCCTTCTCATGTAAGGTGGTTTTCACAAATTTTCCCAGCACATCCCTTGCACCGATCCGACTTTCGCAAGTGTACCCTTGGGAAGCCCTAAGAGAAATCTGCTGCAAAATTTTCAAAGCGCCATGGTGAAGATGGCCCAATCTCCTATGCCAAAATTCACCCTCATCTCAGCTCACCACGCTTCCGCTTTGCCTACTATTGTCGCGCAGCCATCTACCCGCAATTGATAAAGGTTCTTAACTCGAACCCCTATTCTCTCGGGTTTCAATTACTTGCCTTACCGCGCAAGAAAGCCTTTCCTCACTAAATACAACGACATATCCCTTGTCTTCCAACATAGCCATAGAGATCAGATTCTTCTTCAATCCCGGAACATGCATGACATCCTTCAATATGAAAGGCTTGGCTCATACTCCCTTCCGCGGGAAATGGTCTCGATAAGCTAGTCGCATTGTATTCAATGGCTCATCGCCATCTCATAGGTACCGCAAGATCCTTTTCATCCATATCACCGAGCAAATCTTTGTCTCCCGGCCATATGAAAAGACGCACTAATCGTCAAGAAACCACACCGATCCCACCACCTCTGAAACCAAGCATGCGATCGCCGAAAAAATCAGTTTCAAACTCGCGAGGCCAAGGCCTCTCCAAACTTGCAAATCTAGTAGCCCGCTTATTTTTCTTCTTCTATGGAAAATCAGTGGCATAATCGTTCCGAGCAGGACAGCGAGCACTTCACCTTGACAAGTCCTCGCTTCTTGCCTTTCGCACTAGATTGAGAAGGATTTTTCTTTCCTTCCCTTTCCTTTCTTTGGTAGCCAAAGCGTTACTTTTCTTCATCTTCATTCTTTTGATGAAGATCCATCCCCGGTACTCCGCCTTATCTCCTCCCGCACGAGATCCAACCAAAGTCGCTCCCATCCCGCTTCTCCCGACCATTGACAAGAGTCCTCGTAGGAATGCCAACTCTTCTAAGCCCAAGGAGAGCCAAGCTCAGCTCAAGTCCTCTGGCTACGCAACCCCCACACTTCCCAGCCCATCCCCGAGACCGGACAAACTTCGTGAGGCAATTCTCTGGGTATACTTTCGCCCTTCTCCATTTTTTATTTTTCCGAGCTTGTCTTAAGCACCAACTTCCTCTCGCCACTTTTGCTGGAACAAGTCCTGCCAAAGCTTTCCACATCAAGAATGGAGAAGATTTACCAGAAGTCTGGACACTAGCGGATCCTTCACACCTTCCAACACTGCATCCATCGACATTTTGCTGTCTTCTTTGCCATGCATCAAGTGGCTGTGACGCTAGAAGCAGGTTTTGGAATTTCAGCATCTATGAATCCCTTCAACCCCTTATCCTCCAAAGACGCTCTCCATCCTATCCTTCCATGAAATATAATTCGGAAGCCCTCATGTGGGCATACTCCAATCACAATCCGTTGAAAGACATTTCAATGAATGCTCAACTGATGAATTCCAAGAAACATCACAAAGAAATTCGAATTCCACCAAGACAAAACTCAACCGTTTCACAATTGCACCCGCTCCAATGATCAACCGCTCTGATACTCCATGTATAAATTATATAACTGATATTTTATATGTCTAATATTCTCCTGATCATTAATTCATTTGACTTCATGCACAATACAACACCCATTCCACCAATACCATCACATGCAGAAATTAAATCAATTGCAATGCACACATGAAACCATAAAAATTCACACATTAACACAAGCAGATTTAACTAGAAAAGCCCGGCTGAAAAAACCTAACTATCCGTATATAATATATGTCATAGATATCATGTATCATCTCATATAAAAAGCTGAACATGTCAAGTTTCCGCATAATAATACAATCGCTACACACTAATCAAACTGACTTAGAAAAAATCCATGCACTGATCTCTGCCACCTGCTAGCCTACCTCTACTGCGCAATCCCTGCTAAAGAATGGCTCTAAATGAACTTGAATCCTCCTGGCTTGCACTGTGCAATCCTCATTGGCATCTCCACTGAGTGTTGGATGCAATCAATGCATCATTATAGTCACAACTAATAGTCATCTTGCCCTTTCACTTATCTCTCCACTGGTCTCCACCGAGTCTGGCCCATGCACCGTATTTAACTAATGTATTCTTCGCCTGATATTGAGTTAATATTTAGTGAATTAATTATTAATTAATTCACACCACTCTCACTAGTGTATCAATTAGTTAGACTAGGATAATAACTAGCTCAACCGTGTCTAACTGAGTTAAATTGAACACAACTCCACCATCTACTTCTACAATCACCAAACTTTGTCACATGAGTTCTAACCGAAGTCCTCCAAGAAATAGCTCTAGTAAACCCTCAGAATAGCGTAATTCCTTATGTCACCTCGTGCCACATCTATGCACTTAACTGAAATGCTCCACGAATAAGATAATGTTTAGAGTCCAAATATTATTAAGAGCTAATAATATTCGATATATCTATTTAGACCGGCAATCTAAAAATAGATTCCACCAAATATGTCTAAAAATAGAAGTCCATCTATTTTTTTCCAACTTGACCAACCATCCACAAATAGCATCCCCGCAACTCATAGAATATGATCCACATGTCTAAAAATAGACTTTGAGCCAAAAATAGCTCAGCGGGCCCACTTAGTGAAGGCGACCTTGCACTAAGTTCACCTGTTGAATCTCAACACTTTGAAAAGATATGTCAAAGCCTTCCACATTGCAAATGGAGTGGCTTTCCCATGAAGGTTTGACACAATATGGTCCTTCACACTTTCCAACATAATTCTTCTAGTCTTCGCTTTACCTTCTTTTGCCATGCGTTAAGTAATGCAACATCACTAGAAGTAGGCTTAGGAACATCGCTATCGATGAACTCCTTCATACTATTATCGTCGTTAATCGCTCTCTCCATCCCGTCCTTCCAGTTATGTGTAGTTTGAGCATACTCCAACCGCAACCCATTGAAAGTCATTTCAATGAATAATTAACCGTCGCACCAAGAAATTTATGAAGCGAATTCAATCGTCCACCAAAGACAAAACTCAAGACTACTTCAAGATTGCAATCTTTAGTAATTAACACGTTTATACCATGTAGAAAATTTATAACAGAGCTATGATACCATGTATAAATTATACAAGATGCATGTATATTACCTAGACTCCCTATGATCTAACAAATTAACTTATGTTAAATACAGAATCCTTCCAATTTAATTCTTTGCGGAAATTAAATTGCCAATTGCAAAACACATATGAAGCAAAATCAATCGCATATAAACACAAACTTGTTTAACTAGAAAGTTTAAAGCTAAAAAACCCCAAACTATCATATATTATGTATATCACTGGATCATGTAATAATCCCCATACAAAGCTTAGTACATCAAGATCTCGTAGTACAATCAACAATCTTTACACTTTACTCGTCATGCATAAATTTGCATATTTATGCACCAATTTCTTACCTCCCCGATATACTCGCCTCCACTACGCAATCCCCTACTAAAGAAGACCTATGAATGAATTCAAATTGGCCTTGCTTTCTGATCAAGGCAATCTCATTGGAGATCGCATCTCCAATGTGTGTCATATGCATTGAATGCATCACTATAGTCACACCGCATAGTCCATCTCACCCTTCTACCTATCTTTACACCGGGTCTCCACCGGAACTCGACATGTAAGTAGTTAATCTGTTATATTTTTGTTTTCCGAGGGCTTGCAAGTGAGTCTTCTAGTTATGAATTAATTAAATAATTAATTCACTTAACTCACACTAGTGTATCTTCAATTAGAATTAGATACAACTAGCACAACTCGAGTTTAACTCACTTCACTGTAGTTAAACTCAAATAACAACTCCCATTACTACTCTTCCAACTCTCAGCTACAACTCTGCCACTTTCAGATTTCTAACTGAGTCCTCCATGCATGAGTCACCAACCACTCCTAGGAATTGTGCAATTCCTCAGCCCACTGATTTTCCAATCTGATCACTCGAAATAAAGTGCTCCAAGAGAATAAGTTGATATTTATTATCGCATTATTATTAAGGGCTAATAATAATCGACATGCATCTATTTTTAGATTAGCGATATATAAATAGACTTCACCTAATCTTCTAAAAATAGATATTTCATCTATTTTTTCCAACTTGATCAACCAACTACAAATAGCATCCTACAACTTATAGAACGGCTCCACTTAGTGAAAGGTGTTTAATTTTCACTAAGCTCATGATCTTGTTGAATATCAACATTGTGATATGTTTATACATGATAATTTTATCAAGGAGATAATTTGATTTGTCATGGACAAAGAATAAATAGAATTGCAAATGTCACCTTATCGATGAGCTACCAATGAGGTATGATTTAAATTTATTACAATTCTTTTTTATTCTAATGGAAATTATGTGCTTGGTGCAAGAGCATGGAAATTCCTTGTTGGGTGGTTGGAACTAGCTACGAGAGTGGTAATAGCAACAACAAAAGGAATTGTAACATAAATGCCATGTTGGTAAATGAATTCAAGAGAAGGGCCATTGTGGAACACTGGTAACCAATAGTGTCCATTGATTTCCATAATCATGCTATTATCGTATGATAATTTTGAAGTAGGGGTAAAGCCTCATTTTTTGACCTTCCAATGCGAGGAAACTCTGCCAAGGAATGGATCACTCGAAGGATTGGAAAGTAGAGAAAGGGATGCCTAAAATTGGAAGGTGAGTGATTGCATGGAAGGGGGTGATCAGATTTCGAGGGATTGGGAAGCAGTAGAATGGAAGGTCATGGAATATATATATTTTTAGTCAATAACATTATTGATTGAATCAAAATCACATTAGGATCGTGTCTGGGAAATGATATGGTAACTATTCATTGAGATAACAAGTAGCATAAGGATTGTAGCGTTGGGCATTAGATGCGTACTTTGATTTTAGCAAGGTTTCTAGACTTCCTAGAAGGAGTGAATCCATGGTACTACTATAAATGTGGGTGGAGGTGTGAGCCTCTAGACTCCCTTGTTATTGATGTGCATCATATCCTTTTATTTATCAAGCTACATAAAATGTATATGTATATATGTGTAAATATTTTAAATACTATATCAAGATATGTTTATATATATCTCCATAAATAGTATGTTTGTCATGTTTTTTAGCAAGCTTTTTCATTGTAAATATTGTATCGATGTGGGTTTATAAAGCTCCATAAGAAGTACATGTTATAAGTGTCATAGAACACCAAGGGGGGTGGTTGTAACAACCCTAGGTTATATTTCATGTAAAAAAGAAAAAAATCAACCAAGGTCATGGGACATGTATTCCAAGTTGAATAGGTAAAACATCACTTGGGGGTCACTTGTGGTTAATTAATGGCTATGGAAATTGGTATTGGCATCAGTAAATGGAAAAGGGAAATAAATGTTAATTAATTCAAGAAATAAAGGAAAATAGGAGAAAAGGAAGATGAAGAGACAAGAATATGCATGCAAGGGAAATTAGAGAGGAAATAAAGGAAATGAAAGAAAAGAGGGAAAGGGAAAGGAAGAGACACCATACATCAATGAAAAAAGGCATTCCAGAAATACTTGACAACTTCGATTAGTTTTCAACTTCGATTAAATTTTAGTTTTCATAAGGAATAAATCGAATCCCCAAGGGAGAGAGAACAAGCAAGGAGAAAGAAGGAAAGGAAAGAAATTTAACACATGAGGAAGTTTGAACAACAAATTAGGGCAAATAGTTGTGGATTTGAGTGTGTAACATTGTGCATGTGTGATTTAGCATGCTAGGATTTGATGCATGGTGTATGCATTGGTTTATTGTCATTGGCATGGGATTTTCCTAGACCGAAAATGATGTACAACCTTGATTTTCCATTCATTAGATAACCTTGATGTAGTGAGTTCTCAGGTTTTGGTTAAGCTTTATTATCAATATATTTTGGATCATGGTTGGAGGTGGTATCAAGAAAATTCCTAAGGGTTGAGGGTGGAGATGGTTTTTTTCCTCGAACTATTAACAGTGGATATTTCCCTATGGCCAAGACCCAGCAGAGTTATCATAAGAGACTTCACGACATAGAAATATACAATTCCAATTTTTCCAAAGTAAAAGGAAATTTTGGTGGAAAAATATTTCTCCAAGGGTTAGAAAATTATTTTATTCATTTCATATGAAATTCACCATCTCTTTAGTAAACAAACCTATATTTGAAAAATACAAATGAGGTAGATGAAACATTCAAAATGAAAGTAATAAAGTTTTTCATATCCAAATGACGATAAGTGGGATAAGTGCCACAAACTTATAGAATGAACTATAAAGTGGATTTAGAAGTCGGAAATTGGGCAAAAGCAATAGAGTAAAATCAATTGAACCAACGAAATATAATTAGGTTTAAAAATACGAAGTTAGAGACTAAATGCTCTGAATGGCATGGCTACAATTCCACTAGTACAAATACAGCATAATTTCTATTTTAAGTTGTATTAATTAGGATTATCTAAACCATTTTGGATAAACTTTATTTTATTGTAAAAAATATTGTAACAAATTAGATATTTTTGAATTACGACTCTAGTAATTATTTTGTAATTCGACGTAAGAAGAGTTAATACTTTCAATAGAACCAGTAGACATTGTTTTCTTTTTGGAAATATTGGAAGGTAATCAAAGGCTTATGGCTTTAGATTCTGCAGCAAAGATTTGTGTTCATGTGAGTCTCCCTTTCCGTAATAATTTTTTTTATTCTTCATATCATTTGAGGTAATATATAAAGTATCGTAAGGCTAGATTGAGTTTTCGATCTCTCACGACAACCCCCGCAAAGTTATAATCATCACTCGATATTAGTCTAATTAGAACAATTTGTTTAACTGTAGTACCTCTACATCATGTAAATTATTTCCTTTCATCATATCCTCAAACGTGTAAGTGTTAAGCTATAGAAATATCCATACGACCTGTACTTTCTATTTGGATAATATAAATATTCAAAGAAGGATACTTTTAATTACCACATATATCCTTTTTTAATTTGTTATATTATTTAAATATTTACATTTTGTTGAGTACCGGAATGCAACACTTTGAGAAATATTTTAAGATACTCTGAGTTATGTATATGTGAATGATTTGATTCCTATTTATCATCCATTCAAATAACTTCTTATTTAGATGTTTAAGTAATAACTCCTAAGCCTAGAACTATCAACAAAGAAACTACATCGGGGATTACAAGAGCCGGGAAAATATTTTTAAGTTCATTTCCTTGCGATACTATAA
The DNA here is from genome assembly GCA_034641835.2 of Pinus albicaulis. Classification (NCBI taxonomy): domain Eukaryota; kingdom Viridiplantae; phylum Streptophyta; class Pinopsida; order Pinales; family Pinaceae; genus Pinus; species Pinus albicaulis. The sequence continues at coordinate 35,202 of JAXQQM020070543.1, read as the reverse complement.
GACTTACCTCTTAATGGTGAATAAGAGGCTAGAAGGATAAAATTCTTCACCCGGAAACTTCATAACTTAAATTTTGCTTCACAATGTGCATACTGCATCTCATTTTTGATCCTCAACGTTTTACTCCACTATCGTACCCGTAAATTTCTTGTGTCAAAGGGGTTTCCCTTAGATGTAGACTTGAAGCATATACTTCTACTTCACTCCCACCCGAAACAATTTCACAACCTCAATAGCTCCGGATCAATTCCTATCCCCGTTGAATTATCTCGATTTACCACTCAAATTCTTAGAACTTTCAAGGAGTAGATTTGCAATATGCCTTGTTAGTTCATCAAATTGAACCCTTTGAGATTCATAGTCTCCCTTCATAGTCATCTAATACGAAGAAAGTTTCTGAAACTAAAATTACATGAGCTTAAACCTAGAGACTTTATATCCTCATGATTCACAAAATTCTCTCATTTATATGCCCGAAGAAGAACTTAAAAACCTATATAAATCCTTTAGATTTAAAGAACGAGAGAAAATTATCCCTAAATTTCAAAAGCTAATTGTTCATCCTCAATTTCCAAAGAATCCTATAGTTTCGTGATACCATCTTCCAATAAATATTTATCTCCTAAGCACCGGTTTTACATCAAAAAAAATGGTTGTATTTAGACCAATTGTCACAACACAAGATGTAGCACTAGTACTCGCCATCCCTAAAGGATGCCCGAAACATCCGCCAAATTTATGGAGAAACGGGACTATCAATAGAAGATCATCTATCCGCATTTTTGGATTTTGCAGATACTATGAACATAGAACATGAAATATGTTTATATGAGATTGTTTGTTCAATCATTAGAAGGAAATGTTAGGATTTGGTTTAGATTGTTACGAGAAAATTCCATTAATCATCGTGGACAAAATTAACCAATCTTCATAAAACCAAAGGGGGAATCAAGAAATATCATGTTTATTATCTAATAGAATTTGAAGACTCAAAAAGGAATCTGGTGAACCCGTTATAGGCTTTAAAAGGTTTAATAAGATTTACAATAAGATGCCAAAGAATTGTAAACCTCCGGGAGAATCACTTAAAGTTAGATTTTCAACATTTGGATGATGATTTTTTTAATATTGAGAGACGTAGTAATCAAAACTCGCGATATAAGAAAACTAATGCAATTAAAGTAGAAGCTAACCTGAGCAACATCAGTAAATTGAGAGCAAAAAACAGAAAAAACAAAAACACAAAAAGGTAATTGAAAGCTAAAGAAGAAGTTGGTTAATCTTCAAATATTAAGGAAGAGGAACATAAAATTGATGAAATCACTTCCAATGTCAAGGGACCTATCTAATAGAATGTCCAGGATGGAAACACAACCTAGACAAGCACAACAAAATGTGAATAGACCACAAGGAACTTATAGAATACATTTTTAGCCACAAATTTTACAAAGAGAAAGACAAAATAATGATCAAGATATTCAAACTACATTGATGGCTGATGATCAACTTTAGAAGAAGTGATACCAATGGTAGATGACATAAATCATATGGTGATCAAGAAATTAAAAATGCTATTTTTCTTGTAAATCAATTTCAACTCTTTAGTCTTAATATAGAATCTTTTAGAAGTTTCTAAATATCAAGATTTTTTTCTAAATTTTTAATTGTTGAATTAAATAAACATATGATCTTAGACCAAGACAAGGCTTCCAGTATACCCAGAAGAGGTTACATTTGACCTATATCAAGATAAATTGTTGAAACACTTTCTTCATAGTCTCAAAAATCGACCAAATGAATGAACAACAAAAAAATGTGTTCAATGTTGAAAAGGAGCTAGAAAAAAGTAAAATTCAATACATTTATCTCGAGCTATCAATAACTCGGTTATAAGAAACAAGTACAAATTGATTCAATCTTCGAGTGTGGATGTTGAAAGAGATATAATTAGTTTTCATGGTGAAAAAACCTATGTTATTTTTGGGCCAAGTTTGGATGTCCAAGATATAGTGTTCCTCCTTTCTATTTAACTCTAAAGATTCATGATTTTCTCCTCTATAACTTCATGCTAGACTTGGGGGCATCTCATAATATTATACAAAAAATATTATGGGTCAACTACAACCGCAAGTAACAAGACCCTATCATGATTTATATACATTTGATTCAAAAAAGGTGCAGTATTTAGGATCGATTAAATATCTCGTGATAACCTAAGCATAGATTCATGTTAAAAGTGTTATTGATGGATATAAGAAGCAGCAAATATTCCCCCAAAATTATCAAGATCCCGGTGTGCTAAATTGGGAGGAATTTACAAATGGATATGTCATATGATACCATCCTGGCCATGTGATGTGCACATATAAGGCTTTAAAGAAGTGAGATTCAGAAACATTATATGTAATGTTAGTCAAAACAAATAAATCACCCTATATATGTTGTGGATCAAGATTTAGGTGTTTCATTTTAGCTTTAAATGATGAATGTAATATACATAATAGAATTGAAGACATTGTAAATATTCCTCAATCTTCAAAAAATTATGTATGGAATATGTATTTTGATGGAGATTTTTCTGCAGGAAGGATTTGGTGTTGGAATTGTTTAATTTCACTCAAAAATAAAATTATCACTCAATATTTTAAATTATATTGTGAAGTCACAAAAAATGTAGCAGAAATATTAATATTTGATACTTGGATTGAATCGTCTAAAATGAAAGTTCAGAGATTGTCCGTATTTGGCGATTTAGAATTAGTGGTGAGACAAGTTATAAATCTATGTTAGACAAACATCCTAGATTAATATTACATAAATGAAACATGGGATTGTGTAGAGAATTTTTTCTAGATTTAACATTGAATCCATACCAAGAGAGGATAATGTTATCACTCCTCCAAACCTTCCCAAGGTTGAAGAAGGAATCCTAACAAGAGGTAACCACAGACTAACCTTTAACTTGGTATCTAGACCTACCAAGTCGAAGATGGCTCTCTCCACAAAACACTTCCTAGGAGATGAATTTAGATTTTAGGCTAGGTGTGAGTTCGTGGGTTTTGATAATTGATTTTGGTCTATTACTGGATTAAGTATGGTCAAGGGAGCTAAGCCATGGCAAATAGAGATAGGTTGCATAGATTCAATGGGGAAAATTAGGCATAAGGCCTAACACGTTAAGATGATTTCATGAGATGGCTTTAATACATGAGGAGCTAGGAAGAGCATGGGAGAGATGCATTCTTCCTAAATAGAGGAAAATGTAGACAAATTATGATAACTTTCCCTAAATCAGAAAGCATGAGCAAGCATGTATTCTTCTTATCAACTTGAAAGAGATCATAAAACAAAGAGATGTAATGAACATGAAGACAGCATTCTTAACATATGAAACTAAAGGAAAAAAAACAATGATAAACATCATACTACATGTATCCCAAAAAATAACTACAACTCTTCTTTATTAACTGCCAACCGAGTACAATAGTCCTTGATCAATGAGCTAGCATCCAACCGATTCCAACCCTTGCTAAGAGTGAATAAAGGGACTAAATAAACATCAAAACAACATTCACTCATCCTCGTGGGTCGAATCCATGAGGTGAGAAAGAGATCCACAAAATTTTGAATCGAAATCTAGAGTATAGGAGTTCTAAGTGACTCCTCCCTAAATACGTTCAAACTTATTCATTTGACTTAATGACAACTTTTACTCCGATGAATCTACCCCCTAGGTAACTTATCCATAACATAATTACATTTACCATCTTCACTACGAGGTGGAAACATCAATTTCGAGATAAAGTCAAATTACAAGAAATTTCATCAAGAAATGGTCAAGTGCGCCATTTTTCTATCAAGTGCACTTGTTGTGTCAAGTACCCTCCTCAGTTCAAGTATGATTTTGACTAACTTTTTAGGTGTCCAAATGATCCGGATTTATGCAAATGAACGCAAATCGTAATAAACACATAACCATAAATACAAATAGATGTGCAATGGAAATAATACTCTCCATTTCATTAATATCCAAAATCACAGAAGATGCTTACGTACATAATGGAAATAAAATAGCTGGGGTGGTAAGCCGGGGTAGCACTCGAGAAGAGATGTGGTGCTGATGCACTTCCGGGGAATCGTTACAATGAGGCTCGAGGGCCTATTTATTATTGAGAAACAATGGAGAGCCCTCAACATCCCAAAAACCTAACCCTAGAGATGAAGCGCTAAAACTATGGGCCCCGTTTGGGTAAATTGGTGTTTCAATTGTGGACGTAACTTTGGCATACCACTGGGCTTGACGCACATGATACATCATTAGAAAGCTCTATCCGAGGACTACAACTTTTGTGACAATTTTGATGATCAAAATCGGCAACAAATTTTCATACCAAAAAACGCCGTTTAGGCTCCCAAAACGGCCCGAAGTTCAGACCCGAAAAACTCAAAAATAGTAAGTTATGCCAAAAACTGAAAACCGAAAGAGACAATGGTGGGGGCCCAAGTGGAATAGGCGGGTGGCCACCAATATCCACCCGGATCATTCCTCCCTAGGAAGCAATGGTCCCCATTATGCTAGTTCTCTCCATGAGATGAGGAAATTTCAAGCCAACTTGGTCCTCGGTGAACCACTTTCCTTGGTGTAGGAGTTGGCCAAATTTTGACAACCTACAGCTTGATCTCGCTTTGACGAGTGTTCTTGATTTGCATGTCCATGATACAATCTCGTGGTGGCCTGCTCCATGCGCCTCGGGGTTTAACTCGTTGGTGTGAGTTGTCTCCGCAAATGTCCGAGGTGTCCAAGAGAGGGAAAGGTATGACGAAGGCGATCCATTATCAAGATCGGGTGCGTACTCAAGGAATGGTGGAATACTAAGCTCAAAGGCATTGTTACCTACAAACTTTGGTGATGGTGTACGGCCCGATCGAGCTTGGGCTTGCGGTGAGGTCCAAAGGGGAGGCGCTCCTTCGCAAATGTAGCCATACTTTGTCGCCCACCCGAGTGCGGGTGTGGCACCGTGTTGATCATGGCGTCATTGTATTCCTCGGCATTGGCCTGGCCCACATCTCATGAACCCGTTGGCGCATGTGTTGAATGCGCCGATGAAGCTACTTGCTTTGTCAACTTCGTGACCGGACATGAGCCGAATCGCCCGAGTGTACCGCAACGGCATGGCTATGTCAATGGGACATAAGGGTCGGAATCCCAAGCCCACCCGACAGGGGCTATGGCCAATTGAACCGTGGAGAGGCCCGGTTTATAACTGTATGTACATAGGAGGCTCTCACCCCATGTGCGTGGATGCTTTGAGTTGTACATGCCAGAATGTACAATCATTCCCGTTGACGACCTCCGTCCGCCACCGCTTCGGGGATGGAAAGTCAGACGGGTGAGTCTTCGTGTCCAACATCAATCGCAGGCCGGACCAAAATGTGCCGAGAGAACCCGCTATCTCGATCCGATATGATAGACCGTGGGATCCCAAAGTGCACCCACACTCGTTCAAAGAAGAGCTGCTAAAGGGCTTCGGCTATGATATTCTTCTTACAGCCGCCATGATGGCCATCTTCGAGAATCTCACAACGACCACGGCAAACACAAAATATTTCCATTCTTAGTAGAAGGCAGTTCGACATGCAATCCATGGAGATGGATCTCTACTTACGACTAGGGTAGGTAGGAGTATATAGGCCTTGCTTCGATGGTCTAAGTTTGGCAATGCACAAGCAAGCAAGGTGATCTGATGTGCTTCTCGACATCCTTTCATATCTGCCAATAGAAATACTTCGTAGTATTGCTTACTGCTTTCGACTCAAATGTCTGGGCCGACTGACCGTAGTGTGCTTCCCATATCATCTTGGCACGTTTCGCTTGAAGGAATGACAAAGGTGTCCCGTGTGACATAAAAGGCTCTTGAGGTGAAAATTTGGAACTTGTGTGCCCCCTAAGAGTGCCTTGTAAGTGTGGCCGAATTCGGGTCACTCTCAGAGAAGCAAATCAAGTCTCGTGCCTACAAGAGTTGAGCATGGTGGTGAGCCACGCATCTATGGGATCTGGCCGAGGCAAGCCTGGCAACATTATTGGTGCTACCCTTCTTGTACTTGATGTTCAAATGAACCAAGGTGATATGGACCACTGATGGCAATCATTCCTCATAACTTCCTTTGTGTCCGTATGAAACGCAGGGCCTTGTCCGTGTGGATGATTGTTTCCTCCCCAAAATGTAATGCTTCCATTGTCGACAAGTTTGCAATAATGGAATACATTTCTTTGTCATAGGTGGGATACTTGCGAATCAAATTCGTACAATGTCTCACCGTGATATGCCACTGATGTCCCCGTTGAGTAAGAACTCGCCCCACAAAGATAGCCGAGGCATCCGTCTCGATCTCAAATGGTCAGCTGCAAGTCCGGTAAGGTGAGCACTCGGGGCAGAATGCAGGGGCGATTTTTCAATTCTTTGAATGCCTTCGCTGAGGTTCCGACCAAAAGAATTTTGCTCTCGCTCCTCCTTTGGTGACTTGACTCAAGGGCCAAGATATGAGAGAATCCCAAGACGACCCGCTGCAGAAACTAGCAAGACCCGGTAGCCGCGGCTCGTTATAGGCAGCCTGGGGTCAGCTAATCCCGAATGACTGATCTTGGTCGGATCCACATGCACCCTCTTTCATCAATAATGTAACTCCGTATATTGTAACCCGGGTCATGCCAAACGTGCACTTCTCCAAATTGGCACACAATCCTGTGTTGCCGCAAAGGTTTGGAGGACTTGTCTGGATGTGATGAAGGTGCTCTTCCCAAGTCTTGTCAAGATCGAATGTCATCCAAGTACACCACTACGAAGGAGTTGGTGAATGGCCGCAAGATGTCGTCCATCATCCTCATGAAGGTTGCGGAGTATCTGCCAACCCGAAAGGCATGACCAGCCTACATTCAAAAAGACCTTCCTTAGCCTTGAAGGCAAGCCTTCCACACATCGAGGGTTCAATTTGCAATTCGGTGATACCCTGTGACTTCAGTCGACGACGAAATATTTGCACCTTTGAGTTGGGTCCAGAAGGTCATCAATCCGTGGATTGGGTACTCATTCCGACAAGGATCTTGTTCCGCCGCCCGATAGTCAATAGAAGTCTCCACGTCCATCCTTCTTCTTCTGCATCAACACGACGGCTCCCACAGGCGACAACTGGACTGATGTGACCTTTCCGCAATGTGCCTCCCGACTGGGCTTCTCTTGATTTCATCATTTTCCGTAACGTGAGCGTCGATAGATCTTGGCCCATTGCAAGTGGCGCACTGGGTCGGACACCGGGTGCTTGACCCGGCAAGGCAGAGAACCCCCTCAGGTGAGGTGAAGATGTCCCCTGCATTCCTCCATGACCTTATCCATTTGTTGTTGTCGTGCGCAGGGGCCCCGTCCGGAGGTCGTGGGCTACGTTTTCTTCTTGCCCCGGGGGCGGATCATCAGAAAACGAATTTCGGTTTGGGAAATGAGCTTACTACATTGTTTTGCGTAACCAAAGAGATAGTCGTAGGAGGTGGTACCTCTGGTATCCTCAGACAACTTATTTCCCAAAGTAATAATAATGACGAGGTCGAGACTCACATAAAGACATCGCCCACAAGTATGGCCGTCCTAATAATACACGTAAAACATCAATAGAGTGTAACGTCACATAATACCTCATCCGTGAAGGGCTTGATGCTATAGGGAAGGCGGTAATCGTCGGGCCGACGCGGAGACTGCCCAGAAGCCACCCGATGGTGTATGATGTGGGTGACGTGGCTCCGCAAGCCCAACCGCCCACGTCCGCCGAAATGGAGTCTCTTTGGCTCCCATTGTCGACAATGAACCGGCACAGTGGTTCTCACCCACATCCGGGGAGGAAGAGACGTTCCTCCTCCTCTCCGGATCTTCCGTCTCCTCCTTCGACCTTTGTAGTGGCAACAAGGCATTGGGCTCCGCATCAATAATTCATTTCATTCCCTTTTCAAAATTTCGGGACTACGGGAGTCGAGCATGCATCCACTGCCCTCATCTCGCCTGGCAATTTAGCGATCAGCTTGGCCCGACACTCACTTGTGTTGTGAGTGGAGCTCTGAGGAACTCACACCACTTTCCCCCGTGTCCTTTCAGCATGGTGTTGTTCTTGTCTTGTGGCTTTGACGGTTGTCCTTACCCGCCATGCCTGGCCCTTGTTCTCATGGCTTGGAAGCACCTTTTCCTTTTGCTTTTGATTCAAGGTAGATCTGCAGCCTCAGCTTCTTCGTTTGAATTTCTCAAGCCAATCTTGGCAAAGATATTTCCAGATAGCGACCAAGCGAGGAGAGATGTCGAGGAACTCCATTTCCTCCCGAATGTATTTCTCCGTGCGGTAATAACCGCGATACTTTAGCACCAAATGTTTCTTCAATCTTTTGATACCCAACTTTGGAAGTAGGTATGGAACAGATCTACAAATTGCAGACATCTCGATCCCTTTGTTGGCTGAAATGTTAACTATCAGGATGTACTTGTCTCATATAGCTCCCCACGGATAGTACCGTTCGATCATGCGTCTTTGTGTAGCACCTGTTGGTACTACGAGAACAAGAGAGGGTTCTGTCAACTTTGTTCTCACAAGAGTTTCCACCAAATTTTAACATGGGGGGTAGCTGAGGAGTGCAAAAATACTCTTCCTGGCCTCGAAAGTCATGAATCTAGAGAAATATCCTTCTAATAGATTCAACCATCTATCTACGAGATTCATGGCTCATTTGCCCTCAAATATGGGAATGGGGACTTACTTGTACCTTAAAGGGAGTCGCAACCTGCAGTGGCTAGCACGGATGCATGCGCCGCCGAGGCGCCCGTTGAAGGATCCGAGCAAAGTTATCCATCATCGCGCGTTCCTTTGTTTTTCAGGCCTCCTCGAGCAATATTTTGATAGGATCTCCCGCTTCCTCATCTTTCTTTTTCGTCCTATGGGCGTCCGTCGAGGTTTACGAGGTCGATCTGCAAAGGTCCCTACCTAGATCAAGCCCTAGCTCCTTATACCCCGACCTCGTTGGGGACATGCAAAGAAGGATCGGTGAAAAAGGCATCACTGGACACATCGATCCGGATTTACAGAACGCAACAATAATAAACACATAAACTATAAATACAGAGATGCAAAATGAAATAACACTTCATTTCATTAATATCCAAAATCACGTAAAGATGTTTACGTACATAATAATGGAAATAAAGCTAGGGAAGCCGGGTAGCTTAATCTCTGAGAAGAGATGTGGTGGCTGCTGCACTCGAACCGTGTTACAATGAGGCTCGAGGGCCTATTTATTGAGAAAGAATGGCATTCCTCAACATCCCAAAAACCTAACCCTAGGAGATGAAGCGCCAAAACTATAAGCCCCGTTTGGGTGGTAAACAGGTTTCAACTTCCCAGGACGTAACTTCTAAAGGCTACTATCTCCGTTTGGACTATTTGCTGATACATCATTAGAAAGCTCTATCCGAGGACTACATCTTGTGACGATTTTGTGATGATCAAAATCGCAAATTGCAAATTTTCATACCAAAACGCTGCTAGGGCCTCAACGTCCTAGGTTCGTGGACCCAAAACTCAGTAAATAGTAGTTGCGCCAAAACTGAAAAACTCCAGAGACAATGGTGGGGGCCCAAGTGGAATAGAAGGTGGCCACCAATATCCACTGGATCTACTAAATCAGCCCAAAATGGTTATTTGAAATATCTTCAAGTCTATTTTCTGAATATGTCTCCAGCTTGCAAATGAAGCAGATTCTATCCTTTGAAAATTCATTCTCCTTATGATTGCAGCAAAGACTCCAGGCCAAATAGGGGCGTAAACATTGTTTTTATCTAGTTTTTTTACCTTTTGACTACACCAGAAACTAAGGCTAGAAAGGTGGTTTTCTTAGATGTATTTGTCCTTAGAATCCACTGGTGGCCCTTTCCTCAAAAAGCAAGGCCTAAGGCATTGTGTACATAACCATTTATTTGATATAAACTTGTTCCAGAATACGAGAAAAACATATTTTTCAAAGGTCAAATGGATTCAAAATTGGTGGAGAGGAGTGCTTGTGAGGTGGCTTAGTTTGGAGTGAATCCTTCCAGTAAGTGAGATCCAATTTCTTCTTCTCTTCTTGGTGTAGAGTTAGGGTCAATCTGCATTTGTTGCCTTGAGTTTCACTGTTTTCTTCTTTTGGCATAGTGTTTCATTATTTTCCTTTGAATCTTGTTGTCCTTTTAAATTAGTTCTCTTTAACAACTTCTCCAAGTGGTCATTTATGGCTTGAAGCCAACCTTCCTTGTCTTCTTTGATCATCTCCTAGAATTGATCATCAAGGATGGCTTCATTAACTGTCTCTCTTTGCCTTTGTATTTCAATCTCTAAGGCTCTTTTTAAGCCTCTGGTTCTAGGTTTTTCCTCTTGGTGAGTGTTCTTCTTGTTCTTCATTCAAACCATGCTTCTCTAGGGTTTTGTTAAGTAAAGCTTTAGCTTTTTGTGCCTCCCTTTGAGCTGTGATATACTTAACCTCGTCAATGAATTGCTTGGTTTTCAACTGCTCATTCTCCTGCTCAAGGAAGTTTATGACAAACTTGGCCCTGTCAATATTAGTCTGGAGCTCTCTAATATTGACATCCTTTCCTTTGATGGCTATGTTGATTTTTTCATCATCATCCTCCTCACCTAGTTCAATGCTTCAAAATCATGCTCAATCTCATGGAGGTTCTCTTCATGTCTAACCTCTGGCTGAATTTCTGCCTCAATCAGCTTTTCTTTGCCTTGGTCCACCTACTTTGTTGATGTATAAGGCATGGCCCCTTCCACTATGTGTGGAGAAAACACATGCATGTGACCTCTCTGGTAGGTTTTTGGCAATGACTCAACCTCAACCACATTATCCCTCTTAGGCTCATTGACCTCAATCCTGCTAGGTGATCCAATGTCATGATGAAATGGAGATGAAGGAGGTGAAATGGGTGAAGAGGTAGGATCTGATGATGATGAATATGATATAATGGAGATGGAGGGATGGCAAGATGGCCGAGATGATGAAGGTAATATTTGTGTATGCTGTGGTATGCCTTCAATATATGATTGGCTATGAAGGTATTCCATGCAATGTTTATTCATTGAGATGATAGAGGATTGAGATTTTGATAAGGGAATGATGGAAAAATACTTCTCATTTGATGTTCATACTTCCCTGACAAGAAATTCCATCTTATCAATGCTCTGGAAAAGGTAGTACGGTATTTTGAGCATCTTTACCCTCGTGAAATGCATTAAGAGCCAGATGTGATAGGTATAAAGTCTTGAAAATCTACCTTCACATGAAAAGTATTTCATGATTATCTTCATCATTGGTGCATATTTTTCTAGGAGGTAGGAAAACGAAAAGAACCTCTTTTTCTCATTCTTATATCTTGGTTTCATGAAAGGCTCATAGTAGTGTTCCTCCAATTCACTTATATGAGTTAAAACTATTTTCCCCAACATTTGGGATCCCAAGAAATGGGAATGATGGCGTTGACACATGAAAGGTGAGCACCATCTAGAGTAATCAAGTTGTCATGGAGGTTGGATATGAAAATCCTGGTCAACATGGCATGGTGTTGGACCCTCTAAATTTTCTCACAGAATTCAAAACACCCAACATGTTTGAAACATGTCATTGTCATAGGAGATGCAAAAAGTTCTCTAGTACTTGTTGGCTCAAGTCTGAGTATTCTTCCCCCTTTATGTGGCCTTCTATCCTTTGTTTCTTCTCCCTCATTGTATGGTATGTTCTCTTCATCTACCATGATGTTTTAAATTCAAAACCCTAGGGAAGTGTGATGATGGTGGAAAGTGGTCTTAGGAATGAGGAATGGGAAATGGAAATTGAGGGAGATGGTGCTAGGTATTTATGAAATGGGAAAGGGGTTAGGGAGTAGTGATATGGTGGAATTTAGATGGGAAATTATTTACGTGTTGGTTAGGAGCCTAGGTAAATGTGAGGCACCTAGGCTAGGTGGCTGGGAAAAAGGGTTAGGAAAGGGATTTCTAATACAGGGGTTTAGGAATGGGTATTTTGCAATGTAGGAAGTGTAAGATGGTGTAGGAGATGCAATTTGGGGAATTAAGAGTGCACTGATACTAGGGTTTTAAATGATTTAAACACCAAATTTAAAACAAATTTCACAACACCCAATAAATGAACTTTCTGATGGAGAGGATAATTGATGGAATTATCTTCACTCACTCTCGTTGGAGGTCGATGAGAATGTTGTTGAAACTTAGGAAGTTTTGTTGCTTTGAAATTGAATGAGTTTCGGCTTTTCTCGGTCAAGTGTGCCTCTGTATGTACAGTGCACTCCTCGCAAAAGGAAGTGCACCGCAGAACTAAGTGCGCCCTATGCTCGCTGGGTAAAATTTTGCCTGAACTCAAAAAATTTTTTCCTCTCGGGAGTGTGCTCAATAATGGTAGGAAACAAATGAGTTTGAATTTGATGTCATGAAGGATTTAACACTTGAATGAAATTTATATTTTGATTTAAAATCCACTTTTCTAATGTTTCATTTCACCTTTGAAAACTTTGCTAAATACCTTTTTCACTTTGATTTTCTTCTTTGCAGGTTGATGTGTTGGAGTTTGGCACTCTTTACATTTTTACTCTTTTGATCTTCAATTTGGCATATGAGTTTGAGTTGGCAGCTTGGGACAATACTTATTACATATAATAAGCATAAAATTACATTATCTCTCTCTCTCTCTCTCTCTCTCTCTCTCTCTCTCTCTCTCTCTCTCTCTCTCTCTATATATATATATATATATATATATATATATATATATATATATATATATATATATATATATACATCTTTGTTTTGAATAAAATATATTCTGGTATGAAAATTTACTTAAAAAACCATAATTACAACCTTTAAAAATCATATATGCAGACAAATCTTCTTTAGGATGAGGTAGCATATTTAATCACTCTCACACTTTTGTTGACCTTACCGAGATGAATGTATATTATTGAACCAAAAAATGAACCAGACCTAAATGGACCTTGAATGACCAAACTCCATGTTGACTTTGACTGACATAATGACATAGTGAAATGAGCTTTCAAAACTGATTTATGCTCAAAGAAGACATGAAGTTGGGCCAGCAAATGTGGATTTTTTAGGGATAGTGACATTTTATGACTAGAGATACCATTAGTGAGTGAATTTTTTTCATGACCTAGTGGAATGATAAAAAAAATCTGAGTGGGACCCCTAAAATGAATATGAAAAGAGTGATTTTGATCACTGATGGCAGAATGGAAATTCTGACACTAACAGATAACATGCAAGCAAACTCTTTGGCAATTTCTGCAAGCACTTTTAAAGTTCCATAAACCTTTCAGTTGCAATACCATATTGAATTTACGTACAAACCTTCAATCCCTAATAATGTAAAGCATTGGAAAGTATTTGAAGATGATGAGCAATTGAAAATGTTTTTGCAAGATATGGAGGAATTTTCTTGCTCGCATGTTGATGTAGAAAACAATGAAACAATCAGAGAAAGTATTTCTAATTTAGAAACCAATTTCAAACATAAAATAGATGATGATGAGATTATTTAGCTATCCAACAATCATATTCCTAAATGATTGGTGCCTCTGGAAAGTTTTTTTGATCATAATGATGTTGTAAAGCCTTCAATGTTGAATTCACAACAAGATGATGTGCAAGACTACAATATTGGTACAAATGAAGAGGTTAGAAACATTAAAATTTCAGCAACATTACCAAAGGAGATTAATGACAAATATATTCATTGATTTAAGGAATATAAAGATGTTTTTGCATGGAATTATGAAGATTTGAAAATTTATGATACATATATTATTGAACATAAGATTCCGTTGAAACCAAGAGTCAAACCATTTCAGCATAAATTGAGGAGGATAAATCCAATCTTGATTCCAATAATAGGAAACGAAGTAAATAAATTATTAGCTGCAAAAATTATTGTTCCTTTAAGATATTTTGAATGGATAGCTAATGTAGTCCATATCAAGAAAAAAAAATAGAGAAATCAGACTGTGTGATGACTTTAGAAACCCAAACAAATTGTCATTGAAGGATAATTACCCTCTGCCAAAGATGGATCTGTTACTTCAAAGAGTAACAGACTCAAACAAAATTTCAATGTTAGATGGTTTTCTGGATACAATCAGATATTGGTCAGCGAAGAAGATAGAGAAAATACAACTTTTACAACACCATGGGGTACCTTCATGTATGCTAAGATTCCATTTGGCTCAATCAATGTTGGTGCAACCTTTCAGAGAGCCATGGACTTGGAATTTATTGGTAAGGTAAATAAATTCATAGTAATTACCTTGATTGTTTGACTATATTTTCAGAATTTGATGCAAAGTACATAAAACACTTGAAGAAATTATTTGAGAGATGCAGAAATTTTGGGATTTCTCCTAATCCCATGAAATTAGTCTTTGTTTTAAAAAAAGGAAAATTTCTTGGTCATATTATTTCAAAGGAGGTAGTCACAGTTGATCCCAAAAGAGTATCAACTATTTAGTTAATCAGTTTTCCCTGAACAAAGAAATAAATTCAACCATTTTTAGGGAAAAATAATTTTTTGAGAATATTTATACCTAATTATGTCGAGATTGTAAAAGATATTACGGATATGCTTAAAAATAATCATAAATTCAAATGTAACGCACAAGCTAGATTTTCCTTTTCACAAATAGAAAAGGCACTTACAGAAGCACCCATATTGGCCAGTCCAGACTATTCTAAGCCCTTTAGTATTTTCTCTTTTTCCTCAGATAGTACAATAGCAACAGTCTTGTTATAGAAAAATAAAGATTACGATGAGCATCCAACTGCTTTCTTTAGCAAAATTATGAGGGATGAAAAACTAAAGTATGATATCATTGAAAAGAAAGCTTATGCTTTAGCTCAAGCTTTGAAAGCTTCTAGAATTTATGTGCTTCATTATCGAGTAATAGCTTTTGTACCAAACAATGCAGTGAAAACAGTGCTAACTCAACTAGATACAGATGGGAAAAGAGGTAGATGGATACCCAAAATTCTGGAATTTGATTTGAATATCATACCAACAAAGCTAGTAAAAGGACAAGGATTGGTTAAACTGTTAGAAGAATCAAATTGTAAAGTTCTGGGCATAAATTCAATTATGCAAATTCCAGGAATCCCAGAGGAGAAGAATCCAAAAGAACCTTCTCCTGGTTCAGAAGAGAATAATCCACAAGAACCTTCTCCTAGTTCAGTATCATCTCCACTCCCTTTGCATATTGATGAAAAGTTTTTATTATCATAATGGTATAAAGACATTGTACACTTTTTGAGAGATTTTAAATATCCTCTCGAGTTTAACAAAAAATAATGAAAATCTCTTAGACTTAGAGCAACAAAGTATTGCATACTTAATGCAAATCTATATTGGAAGGATCCATTAAACATCCTTTTGCTATGTTTGATTGGAAGTGAAACAAAGGGTGTAATTGAGCAATTCCATGAAGGAGTATGTGAAGGTCACTATGCCTAGAAAGAAACTACACACAAAATATTGAGAGCAGGATTCTATGGGCCTAAGTTATTTGTTGAATTTGGTATGAAAGTACGAAGTTGCATTCCTTGCCAAATATTTGCAAGTAAAAAAAAATTATTTGCCCTCCCTCTTATTCCAGTACGAGTTGAAGCTCCTTTCTTACAATGGGGCCTACATTTCATTGGTGAGATAATTCCTTCTTCTAGTAATCAACATAGATGGATCCTAACAACAACTCGTTATTTCACAAAATGGGTAGAGGTCATTCCAGTGAGAAACACAATTGATTCTGTGGTTATGAAGTTTATTGAAGAAAAAATGTTGTCCAAGTTTGGTTGTCTGAGACAAATAATTACAGATAACGCTCAAGCTTTTAGCTCCATTAAAATGATTAAGTTTTGTCAAAAATACCAAATGTCATTACATCACTCTACACCTTATTATCCATAAGGCAAAGGACTAGTAGAGTCATGAAACAAAAGTTTGATTAAAGTCATTAAGAAGGTGTTAGAAGATCATAAAAGAAATTGGGATAGTCATATAAAGTATGCAGTCTGGGAAAATATGATGGGAGTCCTTTTTGCTATAAAACAAAAAACTTTTTATGAAATCTCTTGATTTGAATTTTTAGGTTATGGCACTTGTTTTCCAGCTGTAGCATTAAAATTCCTTTTGTCAATTCTTTTCTGACTTCAAGGAATACATCAATCCCGCCTTCAATGCCCATTTCTTCAATTTTTTCTTTTGTTTTCGAATACAAAACTTTGATGATTCTTATTGCTTCTCCAGGTTTGTTGCCTGGTTCCTCTTTGATCTCGGAAATGATTGCATTTTCTTTTTGTACCAGTTGATCCTATTCAAAAATTATTTCTATTAATGTCCAAATATCTGTAATGGCTAAATCTAAGTCTACCCAGATTTTCTCTTTAGATTTTGCCAGATTCTGTGCACTAACTTATTCATCCATGTACTTTTCAAGTTGTCTGGTGAGCTTGAAAGTATTTTGTACTTCTGAAAGATATGCATTATTCGCTTTGATTTTATTATTTTCTTCCATCTTTAATGATGCTTTCAACTTCTCAATTTTTATGTTCTTTAGTGATAGATCTCCCATAGCTTTGGATAGATGTTTAGTTGAGTCCTAGTTGGTCGACCTTGTTTCTGTTGTAGAAGTTCTTGCAACAACTTTTTGCTCTTTATTCTTCAGTAATATTTCTATCTTTGCTTCTATTTTTTGAATTTGAATTTTCTATTCAATGATCATATGCAACATATTCTCTTTCTCCTTCTCTAATTTCCCTACTTCTTGAACTTGAGGATGCTCTGTTGTAGGCAATTTCAGTTGTTTCCTAAATGATTGAATGTTTGTGTTTCTATTCTTAATTATTTCTTGAGCAACATTTACAGCATTAGGATCTAATCCTAATTTAATTACAATATCTTCCAAAGCTTTTATTCCAGTGTCCTTAGCTAAAGATGACATTTTTCTAGCTTAAGCTGAGAACGAACATTATTTAAAGAAGCTACCATGGTAGAACTTGTCAAAGAGGAATAGATCATCTCACCAGTCTATTTGTGTAGATCAATCTAATATATGGGGTGGATATGTTTAGTGTCAAAAGAGAATACTGATGTCTTGTAATCCTCAATTGTTTTTGGACTTGGGACCTTTTTCTCAAGAAATGCCAGCTGAAATTGTCCTCAAGGTCCAATGCAGACAATAGTTTGGTTTGAGTAGTAGAGGTATGCTTCCAAAACTCAGAATAAGTAGCAATGTTTAATATTTCAATCTTCTTCTTCATTTCTCTAAACGTAGAAAAAATTCTTTGTTGACCAGAAGAAGGAGAAGTATATGGGTCATGAATTGTTTCCTTAGTTTGCTGCAAAGAAAACACACACTCACTTGATAACACAACTGCAGTAGATAATTCTGGATTACTGACCTCTGAGGATTCTTCCTTTGTATTCATTGTTTTTATCCTTTTGAATACTCTAAATTCTACCGATTTAGAAGCTGAACCTATGGGAGACATAATTTCATTTGGTCTTTTCAATTCTTTCTCTTGAAGCCTTGGAGTTTCTAGAGTTGTTTGACTGGAAATTAGTTCGTCAAATTCTTGCAAAGTGTTCTCCTCCCATACCTCTTGATTGGCATATTGTTCAATTTCTGATTTTGAGATATGAGTGTAAGGAGCATATTTTTTCTCAACTTTGATAGATGAAATCACTCCTAGAGGGTCATAAGTCCAACTAAAATTGGTCTTAAACTTCATCTGGCTCAATAAATTCTCCACTTCATTATTAGCTACTCTAGTATTTACTATAAATGGACCAATTTGAGCCTTTAGTTTAAATTGAGCCTTTTTCTCTCTGGATACAAAATTGAACTCATCCATATTCAAACTCTGCCTTATAACAATAGAGAAAAAATTCTCATAGAACAAAAACTGGCAGTTTATATGGTTGTCAATCAGAATCATAAACTTTAATGTCTGTGAGATTTTGATATAAGTAACAATATCCTACTTTTGATTGCTCACTCATATGCAAAATCATTTTTATAATTTTTGTTCATATTCTTGGGACAACATCACTGCTAAGGAGACATAATGACATATAAAAAATTGATCTACAAAATCACTAAAGGAGTAATCTTCGAAATTTATTCTGACTAATGAAGTCCAATGAATAATAGATTGCAGCTTTCCCTTTGAATCTAGCTCTTGAAGTGACATTTTGAACCTTTCAGACTGAAGATATAAAAATAGATACACCAAAATAGACTAATGCTTAAAATACCTTTATGCACTAAACTTCAAAAACGGCTCATGAATAATGTCTAACATGAACTGGACAAAATAAAAAATAAAAAATAACGAAGGGCTTTTTACCAGGTGAAAATACTAACAAAAACCCTAAAATGACTTCATCAACCCACTCATCACTTTGGTAACCTCACAGACAACAAGCCATAGAAATTACTTATTGTGGCATTTCTGGAAAAGTTATTGAAGAATAATGTGGATTGTGACAAGGTAACTTAGAACCTTCTGGCATGAAAGATTCAAAAATATTGGTTCTCTGTTGAAACGTAAGTTTTTGGTAGATTTCCATCAATCAGTCAACTAAAAATGTATGAAGGGAAGTTGGAGGATTGATTTGCAGGGCTTGGAAAATAGATTCGAGGTTATAGAGAACAAGCATTCTCTATTTTCCCTCTAGGGAAGAGTTATGCAGTCAAAATATTTTCATGACAAGTCTTTAGAAAATTGGTATTGCGTGCCTCGTAAATCAGCCATGGGTCTATGTTTGGTTCAAGAGAATTTTGAAGAAACAGTGGTGGTGGAGCCTTATTTGGAAAATCAACACTCCTTTGAAGGCTAGAATTACTTTTTGTCTATCCCTTAATAACAAATTGTTAACCTAGGAAGTTGGGTTGAAAAGAGGCTAGATCGGTCCCAACAAATGTGCCTTGTGAAAAATGCAGGAGGAATCCTCTTGTCATCTATTCATCAAGTGTGAATACATTTTGCAGGTTATAAAGATTGTCTTGAAAGATTTAAACTCGAATTCTAGAAGGTATTCTTATAATTTGGAATAATGTTTCAAACTTTATTTGCATGAAATAATTTTCAGGGATGCCTTGTTTCCTTGTTAGCAATTTGCAGTAGTCACTGCTAGTAAGATTCTTTCATTCACTAAGGAATTCGGGTCAAAGTTGAAGGTTAAAAATACAAGGAAGCCAGTAATGCTGGAGTTATATTTTCATATTCCTTGGGGCCTTTTTGATGGTGTCTGGCAAGGCCATCCTCCTATTTGTGGTGTAAGAACCATTATGTTTTTCAGAGATTCTCATTGTATGTTTATCAGATACGTGCCAGGGAGGGGATTAAATAATAGAATGAATTTTATTTCCCTTCAACTCCTTTAGCCATTCAAAAAAGAAGTAAAAAAGTTGTAAATCTTAGGTAATTCTAAGCTAGTGATCAATTGGACTATTCAAAAAGCTTCAATGATGGATGTCAGAATTGATCACCTCATAGATATCGAACAAAGCTTGTTTTCCTTTGAATAGGTCTCCTTTAATCATATCCTTCAAGAGTTGAATGTGAAATTTAATGAACTCTTGAAAGAAGCTCTCTTCGTCAATGAGAGCTATGGACCTTTATGAATTCATTGATGGGGAGGAAATAGAGTCCATGGAGTTCCTTCGCCAAGCTAGATGGATTTGTCGACTATCAATTGTTGTTTTAGGAACATAACATATGAGAACTTTCACTTGGTGCAATATATGATGTTCTATTTTTTGTATCTGAATTTTGGAAGAATAGGTAGGTTAACAGTAGTTTTTCTTAAGTTACGAGTCTCCTTTTTTTAGACAGAAATGTGTGTGTGTGTGTGTGTGTGTCTGTAATTTTTTTTCTTTTGGAAATGTAAATGTACATGTATGTGTGTGTGTGCGAGAGAGAGAGAGACATTAATAAATTTTACTTAATTGTACATATTGAAAAAAATTGTTTATAACCCATTGAAATTGTGTTAATAATATTTTTTAAATGCCACATCGACTTCATACTAAGAATTAAATAAATTACACATCTATCTCATAATGAAAAGTGGATATGTGTGTGTGTGTGTGTGTGTGTGTGTGTTGGGGGGCGGGGGGGCTAATGTGTTAATTTTTCATGGTTTTTCCACACAAAAAAAAATTCACAAATTTCCATTTTTCCTCAAAAAGATTCACCCAAATTTTGTAGTATAAAATTATTTTACCTCAAAGATCACCAAAAGTGTATAGAGCCTATATATATAATCACTAGAAACTTAAAAATTTGTTCCAAAGAATCACCAAATATTTTATATTTTGCATATTAAGAACTCATAAGATTTACCAAAGTTTACTTTATCTTCATATAAAATTATGATACTTCACCAAAAACAAAACAACTATAATATCTTGATATAAAATCATGTTAACGCATGAAATAAACCTCCATTCTGGGCTATAATTATTGTTTTTAAATGTTACCTATAAACATGGAGTAGTGAACAAATTACACATCTCTCAAACTAAAAAAATATAAAACAATTAGAAATAAAATTAGAAATTTCTTACTTTCAATTACTTCATCTCTTAAGTTGATGTAAAATTACTTCGTCTCTTAAGTTGATGTAAAATTAAGGTGGAAATTAAAATATTTATTAATGATCCAAAATTAAATATTTTTTATTATTACCAATTTTAATTTGTTAATGTAAATATTATTTTATTAATTTTACATGTAATATTGTGAGAGATCTCTCCATACTTTTATTACTGTTTATTATTTATTTTTAAATTAAGTCAACTACAACTTCCCATATTACTAAAGTACCTCTCATCACAATAACATAAATTACAAAGTCTAATAAAAATATTTCAACATTTACAATATTATTATAAGGATCTGGTAAAAATATTTCGACAAGCCATATAATTTACGGTATTACAAGTTTCAATATTAAGATCCTCATAATAGGAGTAATTAACATTCTCTACTATAAAATAAAATCAAAAACTTAAAAATTGGTTTATAAGTCAACGAATTCACAATATTATGATCCTCATAATAGGACTTCTTAACATACTCTGCTATAAAATTAACTCAAAAAATTATAAAAATTGGTTTATAGTAAATGTGTAACCAATGATTCCATGATCAAATACTAAAATATTTATATTTTGTCATCATATTTAACCAATTTTCCTCCCTTTCAAAGAACGCATAAATTAGATAAATTAGAATGTTGTCATTTGCTTACTAGAGGATACTACACATCCATCATCACATTACTTTAGTCGCACACCACATTTTATTTCTGGTATGTATTTATTCATGTGCCATAGTGAAAAGAGATTTGAGATTGGATGATAAGTCTGAAATACATTGTGAACATTGACAACCACACACTTTTAGGTTGTGATGTTTTACTATAATTTGTTATAGACAACATCTTTATTTATAGAACACTTGGGTCACTAATGTGCTCACGACACAGCGAAATTCCAGCTAGGTTGCCAGAAGAAACTTAACACCCTATATCACTGCGTGAACCACTTTCTTCAATTGGACGAAGAATTAAAAACACAGGGCAAAATCAAACACTCGGGGCATCAATGATAGCAATAACCCTAGATCACTGATACCCCACTACACAAGAAAATTTTCAACTAGGTTACCAGGAGAAGCTTAACCCTATATCACTGCATGAACCACTTTCTTCAATTGTACGAAGAATTAAACACACGGGGCATCAACGATAGCACTAACACTATATGACTGCGTAAACCACTTTACTTTCTTCAGTTGCAGGAAGAATTAAACACTCAAGGAAATAATGATGGTAATTGTGTTTGTGGCCAATGGTGGAGGCCAACACGTATTAGCTATTTCTTTCTGGGTAGAAGTTACAACGAAAATATGGCCCTAACGGATATAAGGTATCATAAAAAGGTTAGTCCTTGGTCATATGACTTCCCCACGTATTGTGGGACTACATAAACAATAAATGATTTTATTGCAGAATCCATATAGGACTACATAAACAATAACTGATTTTATTGCAGAATCCATTTAGGTAGGTGATTTACAGTTGCACTGCTTGTTAACACATATGCATATATATTAATTATGCGTGTGGCTCAGGTGAGTTGAAAATTGGTCCCATCAAAACATAAAATACTAGCTAGAAAGGTATTGTTCTCTACAGACAAAAAACTAGCTAGAAAGGTATTTAGTGGCGCAAACTATGACAATTAAGATTCCCAGCGTTGGGTATCTGGTCGATGCTTAGTCCGGAAGAATGTTGGACCGTTGGAGTTAATCAAGTCTCAAGAAATCATTCCTAGCATAGTAATAATTAGGACAACAGTTTATGCAGATGAAATCCTGAGGGACCTCCCCCAGCTGGAAAAACATAGGACACAAGAAATATGCAAATTATGAAACTAAAATCCAGAGGGGAGCGTGTTTTGTTACTCTGGAATTTTAAGCTAGCCTACCAGCCTTGGATAGTCATTTTTGCCATCTTCTAATGCTAGAAAACAAAAATTCATGATACAGAAAAGCCAAATAAATACAAATCATCCCATGAGAAACGTATTTGCGCTAATGTTTAAAACAACCATTTTCAGCTAAGGATTGGATAGATCTTTAGATTGCACGCAAGAGGGTTTCTTCTTGAAATGTCCCCAAACATCAACGGATATCAAATGTCCTGAACTAATTCTTATTCCATCACCTTTATCACCAATATGTTCAAGTGCGAAGATTAGTGGTATTCAACAAAATAGTCCCCTCAAAACAAGTTTCATCAGAATTTATGAAAACTTCAGTCCCTTAGAATTTGTTTTATAAAACTGAAGGCCATTCCAAGTTTGTGAGACTGAAATGGTATTTCCTCTGTAAAAACAAGATCTACAATTAAACATAAGATTTAACTCCAAAGTCGTTAAAGTTAAGGTGGTCCATAAAAAACAACAAAAATCAATATCTACGACCACCTCCAAAAACTTAAAACTTAAAACTGGTACGCAGCATCATTTTTGGATGTTTTCTGGCATGCCATTAAAATCTTGACATGAATCAATATTTCAGTCTATCATAAGATGAACACCAAAATTTTATATTAAAATAGCTATTCATGAGCCTTTTGGGGACCCAAAATTTGTAACATTGACTCATGCAACTTGAAATTATACAAAGTTGCACGCACTCTAACTGTCTATGAAATGATGCTAGTGAAATTCTACTGAGAATAATGTATATTTCGATGGCACAACAATGCTCAAAATCCAAGAGCATGCAACATAATGGCATTTTGAGCATGCACACGATTTTCTGCCTGAGGGAAAACAACCGAATTGGGAGCCTCTATAACACCATCAGTGACTTCAACCCCTCTTTCAGCAGGAAGACAGTGCATGAATAATGCTTTAGGGCTTGCCAATGCCATCAGAGATTCATTAACCTGTAGGATAAAATGTTGGTATTAAGTTGACACTTCTCTGTCTGAAACACAATAGTATGGAAGTAGTTTTCTATTGCCACAAGATTCAAATGATGCTGAAGAAGGAACATACAATATGATTCGAACATAATATTCATTGTTCCTCGCATGCTTCCCTAACCACAAGATTCAGCTGATGCTACAACATGCTTCTAACATAATATGAAATCTTCCCCCTCATACCTGGAAGCCTTTAAAGCGCTCCATACGATAAGAAGCTTGGTCCTTCTGGCCCATACTCGCCCATACATCTGTATATACAATATTTGCCCCCCTTACAGCCTCTGCGGGATCATTTGTTATTTCAATTTTACTAATCCCTGCATTCCTTGCCTTCTCCACAGTTGCACGATCAGGTTCAAACCCCTTAGGGCAAGCACAAACAAAGTGAAATGGAACCACAACAGCCAGTAAAAGCCAAGAGTGTACAATGTTATTTCCATCTCCAACATAAACAACCTGAAAAGCACCAACAGATAAAGCTGATGCACCATGAAAATGAGCTACTAGGTCTTAGATTTACCAGAAAGCCCTTTCAGAGTGCAATAGTCTTCACAGAATTGCCGGATGTACAACAATATTCAAAGACTTGTCCACTTAAATTTTGTTAACCATCATCGAACAGAGAAATCAGGATAGCTATCTACCATGACACTGCCTAACAGTATAACATCTCACAACATCTGCTAACCATGAGAAGCTCTCACTAACTATTTTGCAATTAAAACTAAAACATATTATTTAAAACACCGTATAAATCCAACGGGGTTCACTAACGGTTGACAGATTGTTGATCCATCCACAAGGATTCCATTCTTAGTGTGGCCTGCTGCAACCGAATAGTCTATTAAAACAGGATGAGACCAATGCAAGTCCAGGGCAAATTAGGATAGATGCAAGTATCTAACCAAAGGAAGTACATGCTATTCTGTAGGGCCCCTCAGGGTGTGTTTTTGGAAGCACTTCCAACAAAAGAAGAGCATCATACAAAAAGAGGGATGAAGAAAATTACCTTAACTGCTTCCAGTCCACATAAAACATTACAGAAAAAAAGAGCTGAAGAAAATTACCTTGACCCCTTCCAGTCCACCAAGATGTTCAATAATGGTAAGGGCATCAGCCATGATTTGACAAGGATGGTTATAATCAGACAAGCCATTGATGACAGGTACGCTGCTGTACTTTGCTAAATCAAGAATATCCTGTACAATGAAAAGTAATTACACATCTTGCATCACAACTAAATGCAAAATGCAATCATCCTAAAGTCATCGTTCTTTCGTTTATTGTGATTGGACATAAATTAGAGGAAATTTCAAGTCTAAACCAAAAAATAAAAAATATAGAACTGCAATAACACTCACCATCATACCTGATGGTGAGTGTAATACAATGAAAAGTAATTACACATCTTGCATCACAACTAAATGCAAAATGCAATCATCCTAAAGTCATCATTCTTTAATTTATTGTGATTAGACATAAATTAGAGGAAATTTCAAGTCTAAACCAAAAAATAAAAAATATAGAACTGTAATAACACTCACCATCATACCTGATGTGCAAAAACACGGGCCATAATGAGGTCATTGTACCTTGACAGCACACGAGCAATATCACGGGTCTCTTCTCGTTTTCCCATCTGGATATCATTTGGGCCCGAGTATATGGCATGTCCACCCAAGAGGAAAAAGCCTGTTTCAAACGAGACTCGCGTTCTCATTGATGGTTTAGCAAAAATCATGGCCATTGTCTTCCCCTTGAAAGGCTGGAAAGACCTGTCTCCAGATTTAATCAGTGATTTCACTTCAGCTGCCCTTTGAAGAATATGCAGTATAGTATCCTTGTCAAAATCATCGATGTGCAAAAAACCTGTAAGGCTGGGATTGCCTGTAGAAATTAAAGAAACATGAAGGCGCAATGATTAAATAAGCCTCAATATTATTTTAAACCAGGTTCATGAGCTGATAGCTTTACATGGTTTGACCCTCTACACGCTGACCAACTCTACTAGACTCACCATAACCATGTTAAAAATAGTGCTAGAGTTTTGCTTTACAACTTTGCAAACTTACCCTACATCTAGCATATCTTAAAAATCCATACGTGTTTATAACTTTATACACCGGTTGACATGAGAGCATCTAACATGTCTTTGTGTTTAAAATAAAATTTCAAAAATTTAGATGAGTATATTTTTGCACACAAATATTGATGAAATAACACAAACTGCCATTAGTTAGAAAAGATTTGGGTTGTTAAATGCAAAGATATCATCAAAAGGAAATTAGAAAATATGAAAGATGGTTGAAAATTAAAAATATTATCTTAAATTAAATTGTTTACTATATATTCACCTTAA
This sequence comes from Pinus albicaulis, assembly GCA_034641835.2. NCBI lineage: Eukaryota > Viridiplantae > Streptophyta > Pinopsida > Pinales > Pinaceae > Pinus > Pinus albicaulis. The sequence goes on along the minus strand of JAXQQM020070543.1, from coordinate 9,199 downwards.
ATTTTAAAATATTTATGATTCTCACTTTTTTTTTACTTTAGAAAATTATGATGATTCTGGAAAGCTTATTTTATTGTCTTCTAGTATTTAAATAAAATTATAAAATATAAAAAATATCTTAATACCTTACACTAATTATTATCATTATCATTATAATAAAATTCATTTATAATTTTCTAAATAATACATATGACCCACATAAATCTACGTAAATTCTTTCTTAACCTTAGTGAATTTGGTCCTCCTCAATATACAATAATGAATTTTTAGTAGTTTTCCATAAGACAATCTTAAAATTTCCGTTATTTCCTTTATATAAAATAATTTGTCCTCTTTATGGGAATGGTTGAATTTTTTTTTAATTTGTTTTGTATATATTTATATAATTTGTTAATCTATTAAATATAAATAAATGTAAGGCAATAAAAAATCTTATTGGTGGTTGGATTTGTGCCCATTGCAAGGATAACCTTTTCATAATAAAGTGCCTTAACAAAACACTCTTCATCTACTATTTAAGTTCCATTGAGATTGTAACTCTTTTATTTATTATTAGAATTAAAACAATAAAATTAATTTCTTGATATTGGATAAAAGGAAATCTAATTTTACCTATATATATAATAATATAATATAGAAATAGTAAAAATGCCCTATATTATATATTCATAGATTTATTTTCCTTATTCTTCATTACAAGATCTATGTATAGCCTCTATACGCATGAGACCTCCTCACTTATTATTTGGGCGTAGGCATCCCAACACTACATGTGGATTTCATTACCCATTTCTATATCATTACTCCTCACTATAATACTTAAATCAATTTTCCACTATTCTAAGGTTACGTGACTTTTAACCCTTGAATGATTTCCATAATGATTTCTTTAACCCACTCCAGTAAAAGTGTAATGCAATTACGTTGTTATTTATTCAAGCGTATGGTAACATATACTCCTTTCTCACGCTATCATTGTACTTAGAGTCGATTTATTTTTTTTAATAGATAACCTTATTATTCTTAATTAAATAAAAGAAAGAAAGAAAGAATTTTTAGCTATCCACGAGGCTAAAAATAGCCTATGGGACAGATTGTTTTTCTATCTGATCATGTATTCGGTCTTTTCCCCAGGAAGTTTTATAGCCTGTTGGCTCCTACTCTTATCGACAAACTCTTCGCTGAATAGATTATCCCAAGAATTAGCTGCCAGAATACCTGCATAGTTTTCTCTGGTGTCCTTGAAGGCCTCACCTTCTAGAATGAAATGTTTTTCTGTTTCCACTTTTCCGGAGGAGCAAAAAATACATACTCTTTCTTCCCACATTTCTTTTGGCCTTTTCCAGCGCCCTGTTTCACAACGGAGTTGATGAGAATTAGTCCTTAATTGAGCAATAAGAATTTTAGATCTCCAAGAAATATCAGCCCCTATGTATGCCTTTTTGTTGATGGTTATGTGTGGGGTTAAACTCTTCTATGTAGTACTTCTTCTTTCTCTCTAGCTCTTTCTTCCAAGTATGTTTATGGAATTTATCCATAACAAAAGTTTTTATCTCCTTACTGTTTGTAGGACACATGCTCAAGCAAATACCCCATTTACTAAACCATTTGTTATTTTGCCGCATCCAAGTCTTCTGTTTTTTACACAATCTGTCACTAAACACAACCTTAGGCCATCTATCCTCTTCCATTTGCTCAATTTTTTTCAGATACCTTATGACTCGCACCATAGCAATTGCTTCAATAGGAGCAGCCTCTGTTTCACTTAACAGACAGTATGGTGACCGCACTTTTAATTTTAATGATAATGTCAGTAATAGATCGGTCGGGGACAATTTTCATTTTTCGATATTGACACACCTCACTTCCCTCCTCACCTGTCGTGTCAATCGACCTACCTTATAGCTATCTGATTCCAAACGAATCTGGAACATTTAATTTACCCGGTACCAGCCCACGTGAAATGGTACCATGAACTCCTAAACCCAGACTTGAAAATTCTCCTCGGGATTTAGTTCAAGGCTCGAGGTGTACCTATCTCATAGTTTAGTCGCCTACCTACAAGCCCATTTCCACCGTCATAGCTATTGTCAAGCCTTGCGAAGTACCGAAATAAAGCTCTCGCCGTCTTCCACGACATAACTCTCGGCGTACACCTAAACCCCGACGCGTGGACGGTAGGGATTCACTTTAAAATTTAGGGTTTCCTCTTCGTATAAGAATTTTGAGCATTTTTCTTTCGAGGGACTTTCATTTCTGTTTTTCTCGTTTGGACCTACCTGCGAAAATATTTCATTTGCTCACCCCGAGAGGAACTGAGACAGAAATTGACGCAGAGATACTATGAACCACGCCAAGGATTAAACTCTTTAATTGGGGAAGTCTCACTGTATTTCCTCACACTCACAGTTTTGGGTTCATATTGATGTCGATTTACTGTGTCTTCCTTCTGGCCGCTCTTGGAGAAAACCGAGGAAGATGTTCACACATTCAAGCCATCATACGCTTCCATTTCTCCTCAGGTAATCTATGTTTGCTTTTTAGATTTATGGTTTGCTTGGCTCTATTAATTTTTGAATTGATCGAGGTATAACTATAATTTCACTATGAACTATTCGTATCTAGTTTTAGTTCCCTCAATTCTGAGTTTAATTGTTCCTTTCTATCTCTTGATTAGTTACGCTCATGGTAACTTAGATTTTGAATACTAGTTATTTTTACCCTCTTCTCCTATTTGATTATGCGCATTCCTTTATTGAAGGGAGTGAATTTAATACGATTTCTATGGAAGTCTGTCTCTGACAAATTCTAGAGAAATCGTTATTCTGACCTCAGTTGAGACAACGGGGTTTTCTCACTATCCTCAACGCAATGGATTTTATGGTAAAGTTTGTTTTTAGCTAACTGTATTCCCTTGTACCAGGTTATACGATTTATGGACTCATGTGTTAGTATTTAATTACTAAATAAAAACTCATGCATAAACAATTTTACGCTCAGAAAAATAAAATTCATGGATAAACAATTTCTTAATGTTTTCAATGTAACCAATTAAAAACAATTTTTAAAGAATCTTTTAATGCGGAATGTAAAACTGTAATGCCCAGTTAAAATTAAATCACATACCTCCAGCCATTGGTTTTATTCACACTCGCAATGAACTTTGTGCACAAAGCTTCCGGCTATATAGAAAATCTGGTTTATAATTCTTCTCCTCAATCCCACACACATTCAACTCACGAGTACTGAAATCTGCTATAGTCACAATCTGGCTGTAATAAATCAAGTGACTTTGATTCTATTATTTGCTGGCAATGAGATGCGTAGTCGTCTTCTTTACTGCGATCATAAATTTAAGCAACATCTTCTCTGAAGAATCACGAGGATAGAACATACAGCCTTAGCATAGTACAGAATTCACTTTAATATAAAGGACACGGAGTAATCAAACTGTCTTCTGAAATAGTTTGACTTTGGAATTTTCAACGAAGGGACTTTAGATACCACGTTGCAGAAATCAAAGGAGAAAATTGCCGAATAGAAACAAAATACAGCCCGAATGCAAATCTAGAACCAGAGATAAGCACACAACAACAGGGAATCTGATGGCACTTCCAGGACTCTAGTTGATGGTGTAAAACCGAAGGGAATGAATTAGTGGAGCTTGGGGACCAAACATAAAACTATATAGCCCACCTTCCATCAAGCTTCTATCAAGCAGTGTGTCAAATGTCTAATCGATCACATAAGCAAGAGAACTCAGCGTGGGGGGGGGAGTAATGGACCACTTCGAAGCTCCCAACAAGAAAATTAATGAACTGCAGTTGATTTCCATAATTTAAGGAAATTACTGCAGTTAGTTTCCAAAAATTAAGGAAATCACTTCAGTTATCTTCTAGATATTTACTCCAGCTGTTTCCAAAAATAAAGGGAGTAGACCTGAAATTAAGCAGTCGATGAGGGAGCGTAACATTCTCCCACTTGGTCCATACTTCCACTCTTAATGTCTCATCTAAAAACCCATTGATAATCTGTATTAAGTAATAGATACATGAATCATGGCGATAAATCCTCTAATGATGAGTATTATCTTCCATGTATTACTATGTATTTATTCTTATTAAAATTTATGTGGAAACAATTTCTTAATGAATAAACCCCATGTTTATTCTTGGTCCTACACAGATGAATTCTCTCAA